>ML811324.1:66613-104460 GCA_009831015.1 Picea engelmannii
CTCAACAGGTTGTTAACCCCTAATATTGTGTTTTACCCTATGGAAGAAATCATAGGGGTTATTTATCAAGAATTTCAAGATCTATGAAATAATTGGGCCTATCGGCCATGATATGGAAGCAATCGTCTTTAAAAATGGGATATTTTGCTAGAATATTTTTGGGGGTACCATGTAGCCACATCTCCCAAGACTGTAAGACAAAGTTAGGGGTAACCTTGGAGCTGGTGGAAGAGAGAATTCACTTAAAATGATAGCCATGAAAGTATTTCTAGTATAGGGAAATAATAATCTAGATCAGAACTGACCAAGAATTAAAGCAAAGGTTTGTGGTGATTGTTACATATACCTATGCACAGTTTTAATACCTTGCTAAGCAATTTTGTGAAAACCCTCATGGCAACTTTACACAACTAGTTTTTCATCATGAGTAGTTTTAAAAACCGTTTGTAGGAAGTTTGAAGAAAAAAATGGCGTCTGGTTTGAGAGCTTCCTTAACCAAGTGCACAAGACTTCCTTAACTTCCAAGCACCCATTTAAATGAAATAGTTCTATCTATAGTTTTAATATTGGTTTCTAGTAGTGTTAAAGGTAGGCTTGCCATTAGTGTTTTCTAGTAGTGTTAAAGGTAGGCTTACCAACCCATGAAGGTAGTTGTGCTAAGGTCGATGAGGTTGCATGAGGAGAGGCTACAATTTTTAGGCCATATTGGCCCTCTCTCCTCAAGGTCATGAAGGTCGTGAGATTTCCATGGGTTATGGGTTGTTATATACAATATACAGGAGGTGCATAGGTCATGTGCATTGTGAAGGTGAAGAGGTATTGAGGTTTTGCTGGCCACAACACCACATGCATAGTGTGAGGGCACAAGGGTGGGAACAAACTAACTAATAAGAATAGTCATAGACTAACCTTAAAGGGTTGCAGTGTCAAACCTTTACTCAGATTTATATGTGGTGTAAGAAGATCATCGTTTATCCCTAAGAAATCCACCTCCACCTCCATTTTGGAGAAACTAAACTAGAATCAAAAGAAGAAAAAATATTTTTTTTGATGATGATAATAATAATAAAGAAATAAATAAAATAACAACAAAGGTAGAATCATAAACCCTCCAAACAAAGTGTATTACATCTCATCCCCTAGCTCATTGGGTGCTAAGACAGAGCATTGGAGAAGAAAGATGACCAAGAAAACAAATTGTGGGAAAATGGTATAATATAAAACAAATATTTTACCCTAACCCTAGTTGCGTGAACCCAAGTGAATAATTATATGGATTCTACCAATGAATGAGAAGTGTGTGCAAGGAGGTACAAAGATAAATTAAATATTATTATTGTCCTTTATGAAGTTTCAAATTGTTTCATGCATTCTATGTCATGTTTATTAGTCCCTGTCGAAGGCGTAGAGGGATTTCGGTAGGGACTATAGCGATCGATAATTCATTGACTTCATATTAGTTTGTCCTTTGACTAAAAATATTTGCATAATATCTATTGTTGGAGCTAGGGAACTAAAAATATTGATTTTTATATAATAAAAAATACCATATCTGTCATGATCTGATTGGATAATAGATTGGAGGTCTTATTTCCAGCTTCGCTATTCCCAATGTTTTATATGTTAGCACATCCAAAGTTTTTTGATCATATATGGTCTTTTTGAGTTGTTATTTTTTTCTTGAAATGTTTGGATATCCAAAGTTTTGAAGAAAGATAGCCATTTTTTTATAAGTTGACTTCATATTAGTTTGTCCTTTGAATAATATTTGTTTTTTTACATAGGCTCTATTGTTCGAACTATTGTTACTATTTTTTTTTTATTATTGTTATAAAATAATATAATAAATGTTTTTTTGTACGTAAGAGACCTGCCACACTGCATTCTTTCTTAAATGTTTACAGAGCAGTTCTGACAGACTTAAATGTTTACCTAACAGGCT
Organism: Picea engelmannii; assembly: GCA_009831015.1. Classification (NCBI taxonomy): domain Eukaryota; kingdom Viridiplantae; phylum Streptophyta; class Pinopsida; order Pinales; family Pinaceae; genus Picea; species Picea engelmannii. The sequence continues at coordinate 68,556 of ML811324.1, forward strand.
TCACAGCCTTAAATGTTTACTTAACAAGCCTATTACAATACAGTTTCTTCCATTTTCTTTTATATGCAATGTTCTCTGCAGTCAATGGGAAATATTGTTCTTCAGCGGCCTTGTTGGTTCATTGGTTCATGCTTGCTTCTTGCATGTTCACTGATTTATTATTTGCCTGCTGTTATTGTTCTTTTTTTCTTGTTGGTCTTGTTGTAGTTTGCACGCTTGGGGTTCTGCAACCGCGATTGGAACTACCCTTTTGTCGTTCCGCATTGACAGGTAGGTTTGGGTGTTGTGTTTATTTTCGCTTGCTATTTGCAGTTTGCAGGTGGGAAATTTGACTACTGGGGATGACTGGGCCGAAATCCTCTTGCATAACATCTTTGTATGTGAGGAGAAAATACGATTTCCTTTTGCGATGTGTCACTGTGGCTGTGATGGAGGTAGGTTCTGTGTCGAACAATGGCCTTCTATCATTCTCCATTGACGAGTGGGTTTGGGTGTCGTGATTAGATTCTCTTGTTATCTGTAGTTTGCAGGTGGGAAATTTGACTGTTGGGGATGCCTGGGTCGAAATCCTCTTGCAAAACATATTTGTATGTGAGGAGAAAATATGATTATGTTTTCCCATGCATCACTATGGTTGTGATGGAGGTGGGTTTTGTGTGGAACATTGGCCTTATGTCATTCCCCGTTGACGGGCGGGTTTGAGTGTCGTGATTAGCTTCGCTTGCTATCTGTAGTTTTCAGGTTGGAAATTTGACTATCGGGGATGCCTGAGTCGAAATCCTTTTGCAAAACATCTTTGTATTTGAGGAGAAAATATGATTCCCTTTTCCTATGCGTCACTGTGACTGTGATGGAAGTAGGTTTTGGGTTGAACATTGGTGATCAGGAACGAGACAAAGACAACATTATAGTCTTGCTTCTCTGGTCGTAGTAATCACATACAAAGATGAACTGCAATAGTATTTTGATCACTCCCAGTATTGAAAAATACCAACCGTGAAAACCACACCTTTCTTAATTGCTTGCACAGTGGTAGGCGTTTGGATGGTCCTGCCAGCTTTGAATTTTACCTGACAGGTCTCACAACCTGATGTTGCTTCACCGACATTCCTGGTCAGTTGGTTGGTGCTTGCTTCTTTGTTCGTTGGATGCTGCTTATTGTTGTTTGATTCGACTTTGCAGGGTTCGGGTCCTGCAGCTGTAATTGGGCCTTTTGGTGCTTCTTAACTGGGTTGTTATTTGTTGCTTGCTCTTGTTTCCTTAAACTTTGTGAAGTTAGGGTACTGCATCTACAGTTGGATCTGTTGTTACATGGTTTTACAGTTGGATCTGTTGTTACATGGTTTTACAGTTGGCTCCCCAGAAAATACTATTAAGATAAAATAATATGCAAAATTTTGTAGCGGATGTAAATTACATCTCTTATGGCTTGAACTAGAGTTTGTCGGGATCCAACTATATTTCATAGTTGACGATGTTTTTCCCATGGTTAATGTATTTCTATGGCTTCATAGTTATGATATTAAGTGTTTATGTGTGAGCGACAAAGTTCTTCTCTCCCTTTCTTTTTCCTCTTGTAAACTTTCCTATTTTTTCCTTTTGTTCTTCCCCTCAATTATGCATTTTTGGTTCTATACTTTGCCAAGTTTCTGTGATCGCGGGTTCCTGGGGTGTCCAATTGAAAAATCGTCATCTCCATCTATATCTTCACATCACAAGTCCAGTTGTTCGCCGTTTGTTTTCATATTTATCCAATTTCTTCTAAACTTTCTCGTTTTTCCCTTTTGTTCTTACCCTCTATTATGTGTTTCTGGTTCTATACTTTGTCATGTTTCTGTGCTCGCGGGTTCTCGGTGTGGAGAACTGAAAAATCGTCATCTCCATCTATATCTTCACATCACGAGTCCGACCGACTGACGTTTGTTTTCATACTTAGCCAATTTTATGAACGCGGGTTCCCAAATAGGTGATATTGAACTATGGTAACTCATGTTCGGGGTATACATCTTGCACCCAAAACTTTCATGCTCTACAATTAAACCCCGGACTCCTCGAACTCGCAACCCTGCCTCTACCTATGATGAATCTGTCTGTCCGACCTTCCTTTCCATATTTAGTCGAGTCTTCAAAGTTTTGTGGGTTCATGTGTTCCCGGGTTCAGAAAAGTTTAAAAGTATTTTTTTTCTCCCCTCCATCCCTGCCACCTTCCCCCCTTCCCAATGAACATTAATTATTCTCTTAAAAGTGACAAACGACCAGACAGGTTTGAAAATATTGACTTTAATAAGCGGAAATCTCAAGGACATCTCCCATTAAAATGCATAAACAGGCAAATATTATGGGATCTAATAAAAAAAATTGTGTGCATTTTGAATTTGCAAAAAAGTGTTGATTATTTTAGTTTTTTAAAGGCATCATCATAGTAACAGTGCAATATTGTACTAACATGCTTCCATCCATGAATGTGTCATCCACAAAGGTCTTGACGTCATGTCCCTCTTTAATACTATGCATATCTTACAGGTTGTCATATTTGAGAATAAGCTTGGATATGGGAATGTTAATACGTGCTATTAGTCATTATTCAATGCACATATTCGAAAATATTGGAATTAATAAACGAAAAGATCGAGGGAATCTTCCATTAAGATGAATTAAACCAAAATCTATGGAAGATTCTATTGTCATCCTCCAACGTTTATTTTAAATACTTATTGCCATTTCTCTCTATCATCAAAGAGTTGGGATTTAGGGTGCCTTCGTTGTAATGTTCCTGGTCATGGACATGTAAGACAACTTAGAGATGCCATTGAGGCCGAATTTAAAGATGATGGAATGGTTTTATGTGACGTGAGATTTGAGCCAAAAAAAAAATCTATTAGCCAACGGAAACTCAGACAGGAAAAAAAAACAAAAAAAACAAGTATCTTTTGATTGGTGTTCTCCCTGTATTTGATGCTTTGGTTGGTTGAAAGGCATGCCTGCAGATTTGTTTGTTGATCTTCTTTGTTTTCTTACTGGGAGTTGGAAGGGATTTTCAGGTCACCTGCAAATTGCTCCTTCGTTGAAGTATATAGTTTCTTCCAACAACACAGATTTGGAAAGTGTATCAAATTTTGCAGAGCACACAAGAATTTGTCTTCCGTCAGAGGAGTCACACTTACTGTGGCTTGCAAAATGGTCTGTAATATTCGGAAATGACGTGAAATATTACTTCGTTCGCGAATATAATCAGAAGGAAATTATAAATTTGGATCGTCCCGAGTACGAGAAACTGTATGGGTGGTTAAAACGACATCCTAAAATTACATAAGTTTCTATTTCAAAGTTTGTTGAGCTACTTCTAGGTGTGGTAACAGACTTGACAAAAATCCATATTCTTTGTCAAAGTTTATTCATTGTCCTCTGGATGTTGTTATAGACTCCACATACAATCAACTTTCTATTGCTACTGTACATTTTTGTTTTTACTATTCCTATGCATATGATTGCATCTGGGTCAATGGGCTTGCCCCTATTTACACGAATATTCCCCTCCTACTTGAAGGTGGGTATATAACTAGGGAACGATGCTCTCAAAAATTTATAATCCCTACATCGACATGTAATTGGAAAACGTTAATGGGAAGGAATTATGGATTATGGACTATACAACACTTTTTGAGGATTACTTTATACTACCACCTTCTGCAAGAAGTTTCGTGTGTTTAGGTAATAATTTGGTTTCTGAAAATCACCTTTTACTACCACCTTCATGTAATCATTTTATTTCATTCTTTAGAAGATACCTTAATGTAGTGGTGTATTCCAGAGTTGTTTCCACCTAATGCCAATCTTCTTGTTGTTTCCCTTGCTTTGGATAAGGAAAATGCATTTCTTCTGTTGCAATTGATACGATATTTGAAAAAACAAATGTTCAAACCATACAATTTCTTATTTTTTAAAATATAGAAAAAAAAAAAATTTGAACACATGGTTGTTCGAAAAGTTTTAGGCATTGTTTGGGATTCACGTCCTTCAAGGATGTTAATTAATCACAAAATTAATATTGCTTGTGCCAATGCAATTGAGTTTTCGTCCACTATGGAAATTGCATTAACACTGTAATGTCAGATAATAAATGTCTGACATGTACCTAATTTCAAGGTCATTATCGCACAGGACACCCAATGTCCAAAGATTTATGGACACAAAGAAACATTGTAGTTGTCGTGAGAAAGAAACACTAAAGTCGATGTTCTTTGCAGGTCTGACAATCCTCTAGTTTAAGTGCTTTGACAATGAAAACCCTACTTGTTCACTGCATTATCTCACTGCAGTCAATAGCACTATTCCCATTGCCATCGCTAATGTCAATGTCTGAAGCTGAAGCTATCTGGATCCTGGGGTCACTGCCTATGTGGATGCCTGAAGGTGAAACTACCTGGAACCTGGGATCACAACTTATTACACTTGACATTAGTATCAGTAGCGATCGAAATTTGATTGTATGTCGAGTCTGTTACTGCATCCAGAGGTCGCTTAGCACTCTTTGACATAGAAACTAGTTGTCTGTCAATTTTGTTACAACTTTGGCATAAAATGTTCTGTAATTTTAGAATGTTGATTCAAACGTGCATACAATTTATCACGTTTGTGGGTATCCAATTTTATAATTTCCTTCGGAGTGTATTCGGGCATGGAGTAATATGTAGTGTCACTTCCGAACATTCCAGACCTTTTTGTGGGCCACCATTTCTGCCACCCCTACGATGAAAGATATCTTCTGATGTGATGTGCAACATTTGATACACTTTCCAGATTTGTGTTGCTGGAAGAAGCTATGTACTTCAACAGAGGAACATTTTGCAACTGGCTTGGACATCCCTTCCAATTTACAGTAATAAAACAAAGAAGTTCAACATACAAATCTTCATGCAAGATTTTCAACCAAATAGATGATCGAATACAGGGAGAATAGCAGTCACAACATACTTGAATTTTTTTTCTTATCTCATATTTTGTTTCCTAATAGGATTTGTTTCCCCCAAAGATGACATCACATAAAACGACTCCCTCGTCTTTGAATTGGACCTGAAACACATTTCTAGGTTGTCTCACATGTCAATGATCAGAAACATTACAAGGAAGGCACCTTAAACCCCAAGTTTTAGATGAGGGAGGGAAATTGACACTTAACAAAGTATGGAATGTTGAATAACCAGCCAATGCAGGCAGGCCATATCTAGAAGAGACAAGCTATTCAAAAAGTTGGGTTAGATCTAGTTGGCAGCACCAATGAAGTCCAAGACCTGAAATTGATATTCAACTCGTTGTTTTTTACGAATCAAGCATTTGATTGTCAATTTGAAATCTATAAAATAATGTCCACAAGATTCAGTATTGTACATATTTATTTTTTTTGTCGACGGCTGGCCAAATCGCAGTCATTGTGGCAAATAATCTCAGTTGTATTTTGTAACCCAACTTATTTGAATATAGAATATTTGTGGTTTTTTTATGGTGTTTTCCAATATCTGGTATTGCTTTTTATTTTATTTTGTACCATTTTTGTGTGTGTCGTTAAACATGGATGACAAGATTTCCTTTCTGTTGCCCAACACTTTGATTTAAATAAAGGCTATTATGTTCATTCCTTACATTTTACATGGAAGAATAATTTTTCATAGGCCATACTTATGTGGCGCTCGCCCTATACTTAAAGAAACAAATGGGAGGACCCCTCCTGCTTTCATTCTTCGGGGTCCCGTAAATAGAATGAATTAATGACTATTACAACAAGGCAACTCAAGTGTTGACGTCATGTTCCTATTCAATATTTTGCATATATTGCAGCTTCTTCTATTTGATAATATTTGTACATATAAAAAAATGTTGCGTCATATATATATATGTGTGTGTGTGTGTGTGTGTGTGTTATTTTTTTTTTCTATTGCTTATTGGTTTCAACGAAATTTGCGAACCGAACAACATCCTGCAAATTGGAAGATGATTTACATTTAAACCATAAATAATCTATTAATATATATTAATATGAATACTATTGGAATAAATATAAAAACTTTCTCTTCGCCAATACTTAGCCAATTATCTGGCCACCGGGTCCTAGGTTTGCGGTATCCAACACTTATTTCCCATGTTCCGTCATATACATCTTGCAGCCAAAGAACTTATGTGATCTGCAATTTATTATTTTAGTAGTGAGAACTCGCCAGGGGTTCAAAAATATTGGCATTAATAAACAAACAATAGATTTTCTTCTGTGAGATACTTAGCCCTTTTCCCCTTTTATTCTTCCCGTCTATTATCACTTTCTGGTTATATACTTAGTTGCCTTTCTATTATCGTGGGTTCCAAGGTTGGCGGGCTGACATATATTCATCTCCATCTATATTTTCACATGACAAATCTGAACGACCATCGTTCCTTTCCATACTTAGCCAATTTTATGGCCACGGTTGTCGGGTTGGCGTTTTCAAACTCTGTTGCTTCTTGTTTCATGATATACATCTTGCACTCAAAACTTTCGTGATTTCAACAAAATTTGTGAATCGAACAACATCCTGCAAATTGGAAGATGATTTACATTTGAACTAGAAATAATCTATTAATATATATTAATATGAATACTATTGGAATAAATATAAAAACTTTATGTTGTCCAATACTTAGCCAATTATCTAGCCACCGGGTTTGTTTTGTCATATACATCTTGCAACCAAAGAACTTTCGTGATCTGAAATTTATGCTTTTACTAGTGAGAACTCATCAGGGGTTTGAAAAGATTGGCATTAATAAATGAACAATAGATTTTCTTCTGTGAGATACTTAGCCATTTTCCCCTTTTCTTCTTCCCGTCTATTATCGCTTTCTGGTTATATACTTAGTCTCCTTTCTATGATCGTGGGTTCCAGGGGTGGCGAGATCACATATATTCATCTCCATCTATATCCTCACATGACGAATCCAACTGACCGATGTTCCTTTCCATACTTAACCAATTTTATGGCCGCGATTGTCAGGTTGGTGTTTCGAACTATGTTTCTTCTTGTTCCGTGATATACATCTTGCACTCAAAACTTGCATGATTTCAAAGAAATTTGTGAACTGAAAAACATCCTGTAAATTGGAAGATGATTTACATTTGAACCAGAAATAATCTATTAATATATATTAATATGAATACTATTGGAAAAAATATAAAAAAATTCTCTTGGCCAATACTTAGCCAATTATCTGGCCACCGGATCCTGGGTTTGCGGTATACAACACTTATGTCCCATGTTCCATCATATAAATATTGCAGCCAAAGAAATTTCATGATCTGTGTTGGCACACGGGCAGACCCAGGGTTCAACGCTCAAGAGCGCACCAACAAAGCCCTAACTACTAGCCCTTTCGGCAACACCTGCGAAGCAGGTGAAGTCTCACTTGAGGTAGAGGCAGGGGTGGTTGCAAGACTCAGGTGTCTGCAACCTTAGTTGGGACACAGATATGTGATTATATCCTTTACAGAGCACTTAACATCGTTCATTCATCACTTATTCACCCTTATTGTACTTCACAAATAAGACAGAACATCACAGTACTTGCTCAAATATAAGATATTTCAGTGCTTAGCAACAACAAAACATATTATATCATGTAGATCAGCACTAAGCATCCTCATACACATCAGATATACTATTCATATATATCTATTGAATCACAAAGCATAAGCAAATCTATCTAATCATGGCATAACACTTAGCAAGATAGTGAAAGCACAAGGAAGCAACAACACAAAGCATGACACACAGGTTTACATGGTTCACCCCCACCCTGAGGCTACGTCCACAAAGTCTTCTTCTTCTTTATTAGCTTTGGTCAATCTGATTACAACACAGAGCTTAACTGTACTCCGCATAGGATAGGAGATCTGTGCGCACCTCGCCAGATCCTCCTTCCCCAAGTAGATCTAGCACAGAGCCTTCTTACAATTCGTGCACTCAACACTTACAACACTTTCACTTAGCTATGTAATCCTCTTACAATCATGCATAGAGAATTTACATTCGATCACATAGATCTAAATACTAGCACTAAGCCATCGACTCTTCTTACATTGCCTAGCTACTTATTTATACTTTACAACATAGGCCTAAACATGGGTAAACCCATGGGTCGACATCCCTTTCCCATTACATTAACCCAAAACCCTAAAAGGGCCCCAAAAGTGGGCCGAGATCCTGTGATATCTGCTTCGCCTGGCGCTCCATCTTTGAGAGGGTGTCGATGTCCAAAAATGGTCAAATATGACCAAATGTTCCACAAAACTTGGTCAAGATCCAATAGGCCCCCAACACTCACCTGTGACTCATCCCGAGTCACTCTGGTCCGATCAGATCTGCTTCGAATTTCTCGATCTTGGCCCAAGCTACTTCGACCTATTGTAGTGCGACAGCCTCTTGCTCAGTGAACTCCTGAATCACTACATCGTTTACTGTTCCTTCCATGCGTTGTTCTGCAGTGATGACAACCTGTTCAAGCTTGATTGCCTGGCTCTCAACTTCAATGAACAGTTGGCATGATTTCTCTTGGAGTGGTTGAAGTCGTTGAGAGAATTCCATCACTTTACTTTGCAACATGTGTACCTGTTGTTGGGCGGTGCATTATTCTAGAAATCGCTTCATTCTTTCAACTGGGGTCAAGGCCTTTAGCTACGCCTGTAGCGTATCTGCATGATACTTTGCTTCTTGGAGATGTGATTCTAATGTCTGCAATTCTGGGTTCTCTGTAAGGTTCTCATAAGTCTAGGCACTTCTAGCACTTAGCTGCTTACATTCCAAAGCCAAGGTTTTTAATCGGCCAACTGCGCTACGAGCAGTTGCTTCCCTCAAATCTCTTACTTCTTGTGGAGTCTCGGGCACGGTATGAAGTTCTAGATCTGTGATGCACTGCTGAAGTTGTTGGATTACTTCTTCAAGTTATGCCACCTGATGTGGGACACGTTCTTCAATTTTCCCTTCAATGACCATCACAAAGCAAAGTGCTCTGTGAACTCTTTCTTGTACTTCAAGTTGCTCTGCTAGCAACTAGTCCTTGCTCTGATGTAACTGTGCTTTTTCCTCCTCCCACTTCGCTTCCAAAGCAATATTTTCATGTTCTACCTTCTTCTGTTGTACTATATGTGCGCTCTGTATTTGTGCCAAAGCCTGGGTGGCTTGCGCTATGTCTTCTTGAGCTCGTCGAAGGCGAGCTTCGACTTTCTCGGTGATCTGGCATAATTGGGTGGGTTCATCACCTGTTCCTATTGTTTCAATTGTCAAGGTCGTCATAGAAACTGCTCTGCTGGACTAGAGTGCCTGCTGCACTTATTGAAATTCACCCTTGAGTCAGCTAAATATATCCTCCTGCTTCGCTTCCTGCCTGTCTGTGATCTCTAGTGAAATCATTCAATGCGACGATCAAGAAGTCGAAGTCGTCCTATGTGAGGGTAGTATTAAACATAGTCTGGGTGGCCTTAGCTTTCTTTCGGGACAAGGGCTTTGGTGGGGTAGTCTTCCTTTACTTATAGGGATCCTCCTCCTCTCCAGGTGGAGTAACCTCGCCTTTGTTTTTCTCAACTTTTGTGCCACTTAGTTCTTCACCATCACCTCCCTTCATAGGTGAGATCGAAGTGGTCTTCATGGATGTGCTATGGATATCTTGAATTTCCACATCCTTCTTAGTCTTGCACGGTACAGGTGTATCCGGCATAGCTTTAGGGCTATCCATGTCGGACATCTCTGGGGGTTTACTGCAACAAGAAGGCTCGTCGACGATTCTTTGGCAATCTGCTCCAAGTCTTCTTCTATCAACTTATAGTACGATTGGAGTTGTTGTTTGTGCTCATCAACGCACGCTGTGATATAGGTGAAATGGCGGTCTGTGATGAATTTGATCAAAGGTCTAAATCTATGAAGTGTGTTTGGTGTGAGGCGCAATGTAGACTGGATTGCATTCTTTAATTGATTATAATAAGCGTGGAAAATGTCATTGGACTGGCACTGCTTGTTCATGTCACTGGAGTACCATAGCGTACAGAAATTCGCAGCCAGTGGTTCGAAGGGTTCGATCTCTAGAAAAGTGGCACCTTCTGGTAGCTCCCAAGCGATGAAAGTGATGAGTATGAGCAACCAACTAAAGTGGAATTCATACCCTTGATCTTGCGCTTGTCTGCAGTCAAGCTCTAGCTGATTTACAAGGTACTTTGCCCAGTTCATTTGTAGTCCCTCCGCGCACTTCCCTGTGAGGTCAACTACAAATTCAGTCACATGTGTGGGTCTATTCTTGCGGACTAACTTCCCTACGATCAACTGGAAACTGAGGTGCACTACTGCATTCTCAATGGAGGCTACCTTGTAACCTCGCGTGCCCTTCTCTAAATCTCCATATGTGTCTTTTATTCGCTGGGCGAGAGAACGATCTGTGGTCTTTCCAGGGTAAAACTCATGCGGGTCAGGGCCCTGCATGCTTAGCCCTATGATCAGATTGATCAGAAGTGGATCCACAGTGATGCGACGATCCAACCATAAGTATCCTTCGTGGTAGCAAGACAACAACAATTTGACACATGCATTCACTTCCTGATGCCTCCCGAAATGCGGAATCTTCATTACATCGAGGAGGGTTGACTGCGCGAGGTTATGGGTCCATTGATGAGGGACAATCTTTGGGTTCCTCCCTTTTGTGAAAGTTAAGTACTTGTGTGGGGCTAGCATACTGTAAACCTTGCGATCTCCAAGGTTAAAATCACTAAATTTCAGTGCAACGAGCTTATCCCGGTCAACAAGAACTGTGCACACTCCTTTCGGGAGGTATGCAGTGACCACAGCATAGTCGAAGTCTCTGGGTACATTGTCTCGATTCACTGTGTTGCCTAGTGGTGGGATATACTTAAGTAAGATACTTCGGATCATCTTCACAATGGCAAAGTTGTTTCTGAGCTTAGATCATCTTTCCGAAGGCAGTCAGGATGGTCCTTCTCAAGTAGTGGAGGGGGAAGCTGGAAGTGCTCCCAAGGACGATGCTTGTGCACCTGTAGACACTCCTCACTCCAACATGACTCTTTCAATCATTAAGTCAATTAAAACTTCTTCAATGATTTTCTCAGTAGTGATGAGCTCGTCCGACATACAAGCTTGGGTCAGCTAGCTCGGGTGCGAAAGGAATTCCGAGGCTATAGTGAATAGTTTGGGAACAAGGCAATGCTCTCTGGGTGAGTTAATCTCAGGTTTCGTGCTCAAATTCTCACTTAGAAAAAAGTATTTTTAGTGTGTGGCGTGATGGACTAAGTAGGGAAACTTAGTAACGGTCTGCTAGAAACGGTTATGATCTTTCATTAACTCTTGTTCGACCCATTACGATGCTTTTCAACGGTTGGATGACGAACCTTTATTTATTTTCTGCCCGTTCGGAGCGGAAGTCGAACGGATATATTGGCCCCAACGACTATATTGCTTCGTCATGGCGAAATACTCTATGTCGTTGTTCTGATATCTCGGTGAAGTTCCAATTCTACAATTTCTCTGTCTGTGAAGTATCCTCTAGAACCTCTTGTAACCTTATAGTATTAGCCCTTTTATTTCTTAACTTTCTAGGCTTCTTCCCAGTGAGCTTCGTATCAGTAATTCTTTTACCATTCTGATGCTTATCTTCTGTGGTCTTAGTTACTTCGCGTTGTTGAAATTCTTTCCTAGTGTTCCTGGATAATACTTCTTCTGTATCAAAAATAGGTAACTCAATATTCTGCGGATCCTCTAGTGTTCTCTTAGCCTCGACATCGTAGTTGCTGGTATTAAATATATGTGATCTACTCTTTTGTTCTTCAATCAAGTGCATGGTCCTTCTGGTCATAAAGTCTTTTAACTGTTGCTTCTTCTGTTCCAAAACTTCTTCTTACTATTTTTTTCTGGCTTGTTCTCTATCAATCCAAGGTTTTCCTATGAGCAAGGTAAACAGGGAGTTCTCTTCAACAAATTTAATAATCTCAAAGTCTTCCTCTGTCGAAGTTCCATTGACAGTCATAGGTATCCGGGAGAGCCTTCCACATAGGTTTACTATCTTTCCTCTGAATAAACTTGTCCCTCCTAGGGAAGGGATCATGGCAAGCTTTCCTATAGCTTCCCAAGTTCTTTCTGGCATAATGTTCACTTGTGTTTCTTCATCAAGAATACAGTCAATGTCGAAGTCCCCTATTCTTGCTTCGACTTTCTCCTTTTCTTTGAAGATCTCTGATAGCCTAACATGTCGGTGCTCATTCAAGGTGGTTTTCATCTGTAGCAATATATTTTCTGACTCCTTCTGAGTTTCTACTATTTCTGGATTTGCCTTAGGGTTTTCTTCATTCAGATTCATTCTTTCAAGCTTAGCAATCATTCTAGGGCAATCCAACACATCATGGTCCAAAGATTTGCAACAGAGACAACTAGGTCTTTCACCAGGGCATTCCTTAGCAATATGTCCCGATCTTCTGCAACTAATAGAGGGTTAACCCTCTCTTTCGTTTAAATGTTCCCCAACTTCTTCTGTACTGCACACCAGGATCATGGTAGCTAGCTTGCACAAAACTCTTTCTAGGATCCTGCATCAACTTGTTAGTCCAGACATTCTTTCTATGCATAGGTGTAACATATCTATCATTATACTTATCAAATCTATCCATATCAAACTTTATTTCATCTATTAATGCCCTAGTTTTGAAGCTAGGACAAAATCTATCAAGCATACCTAGATCCATGCTTTAGAAACAAAAAAAATTCACTTATCCTACTTCTTCAGAGAACAAAGCTTTCAGATCTAAAAACTTCTGACTATTCTTACCTTTATTAGAGCATAGAGCTTACAGATCTAACTTCTTTCTTTCATAAATTTCCAGTTTTACTTTTCTTAGAGAACAGAGTGTTCAGATCTCGCTTCTTTTCTTCGGATCTGATCTTCCTTTCTTCAGATTTGACCTTATTCCTGGCACAAAGCTTCACATGTCAAGTAAAAATCTGTGCACTAGGGTAACAGATCTACGCACAAAGATTTCTTTTGCACAAATTTTCTTCTTCCTCATTTCCCAGCAATCATAGTTTCAGGTCTTGGCAACGGAACCATTTGTTGGCATAGGGGCAGACCCAGAGTTCAACGCTCAAGAGCACACCAACAAAGCCCTAACTACCTTCCCTTTCGGTAACACATGTGAAGCAGGCGAAGTCTCACCCTAGGTAGAGGCAGGGGTGGTTGCAAGACTTAGGTGTCTGCAACCTTAGTTGGGACACAGATCTGTGATTATACCCTTTACAGAGCACTTAGCATCATTCATTCACCACTTATTCACCCTTATTGTACTTCTCATATAAGACAAAACATCGCAGTACTTACTCAGATATAATATATTTCAGTGCTTAGCAACAAAAAAACATATTATATCCTATAGATCAACACTAAGCATCCTCATACATATAAGATATACTATTCATATACATCTAGTGAATCACAAAGCATAAGAAAATATATCTAATCATGGCATAGGACTTAGCAAGATAGTGAAAGCACAAGGAAGCAACAACACAAAGCATGACACACAGGTTTATGTGGTTCACCCCCACACTGGGGCTACATCCACAAAGTCTTCTTCTTCTTTATTAGCTTTGGTCAATCTGATTACAACACAGAGCTTAACTGTACTCCGCATAGGACATGACATCTACGCACACCTCGCCAGATCCTCCTTCCCTGAGTATATCTAGCACAGAGCCTTCTTACAATCTGTGCACTCAACACTTACAACACTTGCACTCAGCTCTGCAAGCCTCTTACAATCATGCACAGAGCATTTGCATTCAATCACATAGATCTAATTACTAGCACTAAGCCATCATCTCTTCTTACATTGCCTAGATACTTATTTATACTTTACAACATAGGCCTAAACATGGGTGAACCCATGGGCCGACATCCCTTTCCCATTACATTAACCCAAAACCCTAAAAGGGCCCCAAAAGTGGGCAGAGATCTCATGATCTCTGCTTCACCTAGCGCTCCATCTTTGACAGGGTGTCGATGTCCAAAAATGGTCAAATATGACCAAGTGTTTCGCAAAACTTGGTCAAGGGCCAACAATCTGCAATTTATGCTTTTACTAGTGAGAACTCACCAGGGGTTCGAAAAGATTGGCATTAATAAATGAATAATAGATTTTCTTCTGTGAGATACTTAGCCCTTTTCCGCTTTTCTTCTTCCCATCTATTATCACTTTCTGGTTATATACTTAGTCGCCTTTCTATGATCATGGGTTCCAGGGTTGGCGGGCTGACATATATTCATCTCCATTTATATCCTCACATGACGAATCTGACCAATCGTTGGTCCTTTTCATACTTAGCCAATTTTATGGCCGCAGTTTTCGGGTTGGCGCTTTTGAACTCTGTTGCTTCTTGTTTCATGATATACATCTTGCACTCAAAACTTTCATGATCTACAATTCCATCGCAGACTCCTCGAACTCGCAAGCTTCACTCTACCAGGGTTCACAAATGTCTCAAAGTATTTGTCGTTTCCTTCCATCCCCACTAACTTCACGTCCTTCCTAATATACATTAATTATTCTCTTACTAGTGACAACTGAACACACTGATATGAAAGAATTGACACCAAGACCTCCACCATATACAAATTGACTACCAGACTCCGACATCGTCCCCTCTTCCATCCTACACATTATGCATTCAAATGTTCCGAGCGATACAATTTGACTGTCGGGGCCTCATGTATTCTGGGGAGACCTTGTCACCCTATTTTGGATCCTCGCATTGGCGGGTTCATGAAATCTCCAATTCCTAGTCACTATTTCATGTTCTTCCCATCCTCGTACTTCTTTCCAAATATGCAACACCAAAGGTTTAATACTAAAATTCCATCATGCAACAACCATAAATATCGTCATTAATAATCAAAAGTCTCGAGGACTAACCATCCCTATAGAACTTGTCCAGAAACATGAAAAGAATATCTTGTGCTAGGTAATGGAAAAGCTATTACAAATGTCAATATATTAGTGAAAAGAAGTCCGGGCCAGCGTTTCCCTATTCCATACTTGGACACTTTTTCAATTGCGGGTTCCCAGATTAACGACCTCAAAATTCTGTTTTGAATCTTTTGTGACTTGCAAACAGTGCCCGAAGTTCTGCGATATACAATTTGTCCGTTGCAATGGCCCGTCACGAGCCCAGTCGTCCGTCGTTTTTTTCTTTTATTTCTATTGCTTATGGATTTCAACGAAATTTGTGAACCGAACAGGATCCTGCAAATTGGAAGATGATTTACATTTGGACCGGAAATAATCTATTAATATGAATACTATTGGAATAAATATAAAAACTTTCTCTTTAAATTTTCCCTCTTTTCTCCCCCTCTATTATCCCTTTGTGGTTCTATATTTAGTCACATCTCTATGATCATGGCCTCCTGGATTCACATATTAGAAGATGCTTCTATTTATCTATATATTCACACCATGAGCCCGATCGATCGCGGTCCCTTTCAATAATTATCCAATTATCTGACCACCAGGTCCCGGGTTTGCGGTATCCAACACTTATGTCCCATGTTTCGTCATATACATCTTGCACCCAAAGAACTTTTGTGGTCTGCAATTTATGCTTTTAAGTAAGAACTCACCAGGAGTTTGAAAAGATTGGCATTAATAAACAAACAGTAGATGTTCTTCTGTGAGATACTTAGCCCTTTTTCCCTTTTCTTCTTCCCGTCTATTATCGGTTTATGGTTATATACTTAGTCGCATTTGTATGATCATGGGTTCCAACGTTGGAAAGTTGACATATCTTCATCTCCATCTATATCCTCAAATGACGAATCCGACCGACCGTTGTTCCTTTCCATACTTAGCCAATTTTATGGTCGCGGTTGTCGGGTTGGATCTTTCAAACTCTACTGCTTCTTGTTCCATGATATACATCTTGCACTAAAAACTTTCGTGATCTACAATTCCACCGCAGAATCCTCGAACTCTCAAGCTTCACTCTACTAGGGTTCACAAATGTTTCTAAGTATTTGTCGTTGCCTTCCATCGCCACTAACTTCCCATCCTTCCTAATATACATTAATTATACTCTTTCTAGTGACAATTGAACACACTGGTACGAAACAATTGGCACCTGGTCCTTCACCATATACAAATTGACTACCGGATTCCGACATCGTCCCCTCTTCCGTGTTACAGATTATGCATTCAAATGTTTTGAGAGATACAATTTGACCGTCGGGACCTACGTCTTCTGGGGAGACCTTGTCACCCCATTTTGGATCCTCGTGTTGGCGGGTTCACGAAATCTCCAATTCCTAGTTACTGTTTCCTGTTTCGGCCATCCTCGTACTTCTTTCCAAATATGCAACACCAAAGGTTTAATACTAAAACGCCATCATGAAACAACCGTAAAGATCATCATTAATAAGCAAAAGTCTCGAGGACTAACAATCCCTACAAAACTTGTCCAGAAACATGCAAAGAAGATATTGCCTGGTAATTGAAAAGCTATTACAAATTTCAATATATTAGCAAAAACAAGTCTGGGCTAGTGTTTCCCTATTCCAAACTTGGACACTTATTCGATTGCAGGTTCCCGGATTGACGGCCTCAAAATTGTGTTTCAAATCTTCCACGACTTGCAAACAGTGCCCGGAGTTCCGTGATATACAATTTGTCCACTGGAATTCCTTGTCACAAGCTCAGTTGTCTGTCGTTCCTTTCAATACTTAGCCCCAAGTTGGTTGTATCTCCATGACATTGTACATTTACTGTGTATCGAGTCTGCCCTACCGTTTCCCTGTTTCATACTTAGACACTTTTTTTTATTGCGGGTTCCCAGACTGGTGAGCTCAGGATTGTGTTTCCAGTGTTCCACGACTAGCAAACATTAACTGGAGTTCCACGATATACAATTTGTCCGCAGGAATGCATCACCATGCCCTCTTCCTGTTACACATTTTGCGGTCAACACTCTCAAGAGATACAATTTGACCATCGGACCCTCACCTTTGATGGTTGTATCTTGTAGCCCTATTTCGAAGCGTTACCAACCGCTTTCGATAATTAGCCTTTCCTTACTTGTTGTTCCATGTCCCCGCCACCTTACTACTTCTCTCTGGACATGCAATTGGCAAGATTTAGTGCTAGCACTTAGTTGTGCATGAACCTTAAACATGTCATTAATGAGAAAAAGGGTCTGCAATATACAAATTGACCGCCAGGCTCCCATATCATCCCCTCTTCCATGGTATACATTTTGCATTAAATTTCCAAGACATACAATTTGACCCTCGGGAAGTCACGTCTCCCAGGGAACCATTGTCACGCTAATTATGAAGCTCGTACGACGACTTTCCATACTTGCCCATTTCATGGAATCTCTTTCGTGGTTCCTTGGGTTGGCGGGTTCACGAAATCTCCAATTATTAGTCATTGTTTATTGTGCCTGACCAAGGTTTAATGCTAATAGTTCATCATGCAACAACCATACAGATTGCCATTAAAAAGCAAAAGCGTTGACGAGACAATGAAATTTAATTGAAGCTCGACTCCTCGAATTTAAATTAATTTATATTCTCTTGTTTTCTCTTTTCTTCTTGGAGACATGCAAAAAATATCTTTCTACGCAATGGGATATATATTACAAGTTTCAACATATTAGCGAAAATGAATCCTCCGAGCCGTTTCTCTATTCCATACTTGAGCCACTTTTTCAATTGCAGGTTCCCGGATAGGCGGGCTCACATTTGCACCTCCATTCTTCTATGTCCTACAAACATTACCCGAACTTCCGTGATATACAAATTTTACTCTGGAATGTCCTATCATGCCCTCTTCGGTGTTATGCATATTGCACTCAAAAAGTTTCGAGACATACAATTTGACCCTCGTGCCCTCACCTTCAACGATTGTACCTTATAACCCTATTTTGAAGCCCACCTGACCACTTTCGATAATTAGACACTCTTTAACTTCTCTTTCCCCTCCCCGCGACCTTCATACTTCTTTCTTAATATGCAATTAGTAACTTTTCATGCTAACATCTCACCATGCAGGAACCGTCAGCATTGTCATTGTTGGCCCTTGACCAAGTTTTGGAGATCCTTGGTCAGGTTTGACCTATTTTGGGACTTCGACAGGATGTCGAAGGCAGACCACAAGTCGAAGCGGAGATCGCAGGATGTCGGCCCCTTTTTAGGGATTTTTGGGTTTGGGTTTTATGTAATGGGTATGGGGATGTCGGCCCATGGGTTTACCCATGTTTAGGCCCATTTTGTAATGTATAAATAGAAAGCTAGGTGATGTAAGTCGGAGCGCAAGTGTGTGATGCTAAGTGCTAAGTGCAAGTGATCGTTGTCCATGCTTTATGCATACTGTGTGAGACTTGCAAGGCTAAGTGAAAGTAATTGTAAGAGACTATGTAAGGGATTTGTGTTGTAACCTAGCTCGGGGAAGGAGGATCTGGTGAGGTGCGCGTAGATCTCTTGTCCTCTGTGGAATAGGATTTTGATGCTATGTGCCTATAAGAAGCTTGACAAGAAGATAATAAAGAAGATAAGAGTTGGTGGACGTAGCCCCAGGCTAGGGGTGAACCATGTATATCCTGTGTTATGGTTTCTTTGTGCATTTCGATTATTGCTTTGTGCTTTTAATGTGATTTATGTTTAGTGTTGTTATCTTTATGAATTTTAGAATCATCTGATATGATAGCTTAGTGACTAGTGATGTGAATGAATGCTAGATACGATCTATTTCTTTATGATAAGTTATTGAATGTATTGAATCTTGTTGAATATTGTGTTGCGCTATAATTAGGGTTTATCTGCGTTGAGAACAAAGGTTAAGTACTAATGAATGACAACTGCTAAGTGCTTTGTTAGAGTATTGTAATCACAGATCTGTGTCCCAGCTAAGGTTGCAGACATTGGAGTCCTGCAACCACCCCTGCCTCTACCTGCCTCTACCTCGGGTGAGACTTCATTTGTTTTGCAGGTGTTTCTAAAAGGGTCGGTAGTTAGGTTTTTGTTGGTGTGTTGTTGAAGCATTGAACCTTGGGTCTGCCCCTATGCCAACAAATGGTTATGTTGTCGGGACCTTAAACTGTGATTGCTAGGAATTGAGCAAAAGAAAGAAAGCTCGGTGCGTATATTTGTTGCTTTAGTGAGTAGTATTCCACTTGACTTGTGAAATCTTTGTGCTAAGAAAAGAAGTCAGATCCGAAGAAAAGAGGTAAGCTCTGAAAGCTTTGTTCCCTGATAAAGGTAAAGTGAAATTTTTTGATTGAAGAGGTAAGATCTGAAAGCTTTGTGCTTTGATAAAGGTAAGATAAGTGGAATTTTTTTTTTGAAAGTATGGATCTAGGTATGTTTGATAAATTTTGTCCTAGTCTGAAAACTAGAGCATAGTTAGAAGAAAGAAGCTTTGATATGAATAGATCTGATAGAAATAATGAAAAATATGTTATTCCTATGCATAGAAAGAATGTTTAGACTAACGAATGGATGCAGGATCCTAGGAAGAATTTTCTGCAGGTTAGCCACCATGATCCTAGTGCGCAGTACAAGAAAGGATGGGGATCATTTAAGAGAAAGAGGGGATTAACCCTTTATTACAGCTGTAGAAGGTCGGGCCATCTTGCTAAGGATTTCCCTGATAGAAGACCTAGTTGTCTTTGTTGTAAAGTTATGGACCATGAAGTTCTGGATTGCCCTAGAATGATTGCTAAGGTTGAAATAATGAATATGAGTCAAGAAAACCCTGAGAAGGGCTAAGAAATTGAGACCATGGCAGAACCCCAGAAAGAATCAGAGATTGTATTACTACAAATGAAAGAAACCCTGAATGACCATAGAGATATAAACTTATCACAGATCTTCAAAGATAAAAACTGCATAGAAGAAAGAATATGAGACTTCGACATAGACTGTGTTCTGGATGAGGAAACACAGGTGAATATTATGACAAAAAGAACTTGGGAAATTTTAGGAAAGCCTGCTATGATTCCTTCATTGGGACGAATAGGATTATTTAGAGGAAAACTGATAACCCTATGTGGAAGACTTACCCAGACATCTATGAGTGCTCATGGCACTTCGATAGAAGAATAATTTGAGGTTGTTAAATTTATTGAGAACAGCGCCACATTTTCTATGTTACTAGGAAAAACCTGGATTGAGAAAGATCAGATCCGAAGAAAACAAGAAAAGGAAGCTCTAGAACAAAAAAAGCAAGCATTAAAATATTTCATGACTAGGAGAATAGCGCACTTGATAGAAGAACAGGAGAACAAGTCGAAGACCAACGACTTGGGTGTCAAAGTTGAAAGAACACGAGAAAATAGAGCACTTACCCCAGACATCGAAGAAGTATTACCCTTAAACCTTATGAAATATCATCAACAATGCGAAGTTATTATGCCAAGATAAGGTAAGAATCAGAATGGAAAGAGGAACCCATTAATGTCGATCACATGGAAGAAGGCTAGAAAGCTCAACAAGAAGAAAGCAAAGTTGGAGAAATTTAAGGAAGTTCCAGAGAAGACTTCACAGAAGGAAGATCTCCAGAATTCGAACTTCATCGGACTATCAGAGCAACTCAGATTGGAACTTCTCCATGGAGGAGAGATATAACCATTGGAGGCATTATAATCATTAGATTGGCATTCCCGAACGGTTAGAACAACAGTTATGATCAGAAAGCTCACCATTGGACCGTTGGGACCACGCCATAACGGACAAAACTGCATTGATGAAGGCTTCTTGTCCATTGGAAGGATCCATTACATAGTTGTCTACTTATCCCATCAACTGTTGTGCCGAGTACACTTTCATGAATTGTATCTGAGCCAACGAGAGAACTCATTGTTACTGTGTTATGCTTATTGAGACCTTGCCACCCATTCTATTGCATTGAGAAATTTCTCATCAGCCTAAGATATCCGATCTCGAGCATGCATGTCGGATGAGCTCAGCGTTGTGGAAAAGTTAGTAGAGGAAATTTTAATCGATCTAATGACAGAGAGAGTGATGTCCACAGGAGTTCAAGCTTCATCGACGAGAGGAGTGCAAGCCTCCCCTTCGACTGCTCACAGATCTGGACCATCCTGAGATGCAGATGATAAAAGAACCAAGCATCGAGATGACTTGGAAAACGCAAAGTTAATCCCTTCCATCCTACTCGACTACATCCCACCTCTAATCAGCACAGTGAATCGTGACAGTGTCCCCAGGGACTTTGACTACACCTTGGTTACTACGTACCTCCCAAAGGGGATATGCACAGGCAAGCCTTAGCCAAATAAGATCATGACACTAAATATCAGCGACTTTAACCTAGGGGATCGCAAGAACTTCAACATGCTTTCTCCTCATAGGTATTTGAATAGGATGAAGGGGAAGAAGTCGAGGATAATCCCCCAACCATGGACTATGGACCTCGCACAGTCCACCATCTCGAATGTGATGAAAATACCCCATTTTGGAAGGCATCAGGAGGTTAATGCGTGTGTTAATATCCTCTTCTCTAGCTTCCATGGTGGTTATTTGTGGCTTGAAAGACGCATCATCGTCGATCCGACGTTGATCCATCGGATCATCGGATTGAGCATGCAGGGACCAAACCCGCAAGAATTTTACCCAGGGAAGGCTGCAGATCACGCCCTGGCACAGAAGATTAAGGATACATACGACGATGTGGAAAAGGGGAAGCAAGGATATAAGGTAGCCTACATCCAGAATGGCGCAGTGCACCTTGCTTGACAGTTGATTGTTGGAAAGCTAGTCTGAAAGAACAAACCCACGCAGGTCACAGGGTTTGTTGTTGACCTCACGAGGAAATGCGTGGAGGGGCTACAGATGAATTGGGAAAAGTGCTTAGTGAACCAGTTAGACCAAGACTATCGTGAAGCTTAGGATCAGGGCTATGAGTTCCATTTTATTTGGTTGTTTATCCTCATCGCATTCATAGCTTGGGAGATGTCGGAGGGTGCGACCTTCCCCGAACTAGATCCATCTGAACCCTTAGCTGCAAAGTTCACTTAGCTATGGTATTCAAGCGATCTGGGAAAATAATGGAAATCAAACGCAGTGTTCCACACCTACTACCTGCAGTTAAAGAGGGCTATCAAGTTTGTCCCTCGTATAATGTCAAACACCTTGCACAGGTTCAGGCCATTTGTGAAGTTCCACGCAGACACCCATTTTATATACATCACTACGCGCAGAGATGAACACAAAGAAGTACTATAGAGTTATTACAAACTCATAGAGGAGGACCTAGAAGAAATCACTAAGGAGTGGTCTGCAGAGATCCTTATCCCGGTTGACCCCACATAACTGTCTGATCCCGAACTAATTGGAATCCTGGTGATCACTCGTGAAGGGCATGATACACTTGGAACTAGCAGAAGGAAGAAGACAGAAGAAGTCCAGTAGTTGAATAGTACATCAGAGGAAACTGCCTCGGAATCACTTGGAGGAGGAGGTGACTACGAATTAGATAAAGAAGAGAACAATGGAAAAGAAGATCAAAAGAAGCAAGGCAAAGTAACACTGCCACTGAATCCCCCTGATGACGCAGAGCCATCTCACAAAAGAAAGGTTTCTCCCACGAAAACCATATCGCGAAAGAAGACAAAATCTAGTAAGACCAAGTTGCAGACTGTGCTCACGCTCGATGACTTTGACTTCATCATCGCAGTTGTATTGAATGCCTCATAAGATACTTTGCAAAGAAATGAAGCTAAGCAAGAGACCATGTATGAGAAAATTGAAGCAGAACTGGGAGGGGTACAACAGGCTCTTCACTCCAGTTGTGCCCCCTCCATCAAAAGAAACAGAGTTGGGAGATGACCCTACCCAACTCCGTAGACTAGTTGATGTGATTGAAGATCGCCTTCATTGTGCACAAGAAGAAACAGAATAGGCCACAATGGCCCTGAATCAAGCACAAGAGGAAGTAATAGAGCAACGCAGGGTTGCACAGTAGGAGAACGTTGCCCTCCAAGAAAAGTTTGAAGAGGAAAAGGCACAGATCCAGCAAGAG
Organism: Picea engelmannii; assembly: GCA_009831015.1. NCBI lineage: Eukaryota > Viridiplantae > Streptophyta > Pinopsida > Pinales > Pinaceae > Picea > Picea engelmannii. Next base: position 91,654 of record ML811324.1, read on the forward strand.
AAAGAAAAGTTTCTCCTGGAGTAGGTTGGAGTAAAAGAAGCAGTCAAAAGAGAACTTCGCTCTGTGATGGGCTTAGAGCAAAAGGAGGAAGACCTAGTGGAGCATAGAGTAGCGTATCTTGTCGAAGCCATCCAACAGCTTCAACAGAGAATAGCAGATATAGAGCTACAAACAGTACCAAGTACTCCATAGGACATACGAGACTAAAGAGAAGCCATTGCCTGGAGCACAGTTGAGAGGATCATAGCATTAGATTTGGAATGTCAACATCTTAGTAGTAGAAGTGTGCAAAATTATGAGCAACTTACTGAGGAACCTGAACTGAAGACACTGGAGTCACAGCTCCAGGAGGCAAAGAAGCAAGCAATGATAGTACAGGCATGGTTGAAGCTCTTGTCAACAGTTGAAAGAATGAAACAATCCCAGGAACAATGCACTATCCAACAACACATCCATGCCATATAAAGCAAAGTCATGGAGGTGACTTAGAGGCTCCAGCCAGTCTAGGATGCATCTTGCCAACTGTTCGGAGAGATTGACGGCTGAGGAGCAGAGCTAGAACAAGTAGTCACTTCAGTCGAACAATGCTTAGAGGGACCTGTGAACGAGGCAGTTCTTCAGGAGTTCATTGAGTAGAAGGCCCTGGCACAACAACAGGTCGAAGCATCTTGATCCAGGCTCTAGGATTTTGAAGCAGAGCTACCCAGATCAGAGTGACACGGGACAAGTCACATGTGAGTTTTGGGGGCCTGTTGGCCCTTGAGATGGAGATCGTGGGATCTCGGGCCATTTTTAGGGATTTTTGGGTTTTGGGTTTATGTAACGGGTATAGGGATGTCGGCCCATGGGTTTACCCATGTTTAGGCCCATTTTGTAATGTATAAATAGAAATCTAAGGGATGTAAGTAGGAGCGCAAGTGTGTGATGTTAAGTGCTAAGTGCAAGTGATAGTTGTACATGTTTTTTGCATATTGTGTGAGGCTTGCAAGGCTAAGTGAAAATAATTGTAAGAGACTGTGTAAGGGCTTTGTGCTATAACCTAGCTCAGGGAAGGAGGATCTGGCAAGGTGCACGCAGATCTCCTATCCTCTGTGGAGTAGATTTTGATTCTATGGGTCTATAAGAAGCTTGACAAGAAGATAATAAAGAAGAGAAGAGTTGGTGGACGTAGCCCCAGGCTGGTGGTGAACCACGTATATCCTGTGTTATGGTTGCTTTTTGCATTTCAATTATTGTTGTGTGCCTTTAATGTGATTTATGCTTAGTGTTGTTATATTTATGAATGTTAAAAGCATCTGATATGATAGCTTAGTGCTCAGTGATGTCAATGAATGCTAGATATGATCTATTTATTTATGCTAAGTGCTTGAATATATTGAATCTTGTTGAATACTGCGTTGAACTGTAATTAGGGTTTATCTGCGCTGTGAACAAAGGTTAAGTACTAATGAATGACAACTTTTAAGTGCTTTGTTAGAGTATTGTAATCACAGATCTGTGTCCCAGCTAACGTTGCAAACACTAGAGTCCTGCAACCACCCCTGCCTCTACCTCGGGTGAGACTTCATCTGCTTCACAGGTGTTGCCGAAAGGGTAGGTAGTTAGGGTTTTGTTGGTATGTTGTTGAAGCGTTGAACCCTAGGTCTTCCCCTGTACCAACAAATGGTTTCGTTACCGAGACCTGAAACTGTGATTGCTGGGAACTGGAGAAAAGAAAGAAAGCTATGTGCATAGATATCTTGCTTTAGTGCGCAGTATTCTACTTGACTTGTGAAAGCTCTGTGCTAAGAAAATAAGTATGATCCGAAGAAAAGAGGTAAGATCTGAAAGCTTTGTGCCCTGATAAAGGTAAAGTGAATTTTTTTTATTAGGTAAGATCTAAAATCTTTATGCTTTGATAAAGGTAAGATAAGTGAATTTTTTTTTTCGAAAGTATGGATCTAGGTATGTTTGATCAATTTTGTCCTAGTATGAAAACTAGGGCACGGTTAGAAGAAAGAAGGTTTGATATGAATAGATATGATAGAAATAATGAAAGATATGTTATTCCTATGCATAGAAAGAATGTTTGGACTAACAAATGGATGCAGGATCCTAGGAAGAATTTTCTGTAGGTTAGCCACCATGATCCTAGTACGCAGTACAAGAAAGGTTGGGGATCATTTAAGAGAAAGAGAGGATTAACCCTTTTTTACAGCTGCAGAAGGTCGAGCCATCTTGCTAAGGATTTCCCTGATACCTAGTTGTCTTTGTTGTAAATCTATGGACCATGAAGTTCTGGATTTCTCTAGAATGATTTCTAAGGTTGAAAGAATGAATATGAGTCAAGAAAACCATGAGAAGGGACAAGAAACTGAGACCATGGAAGTACCCCAGAAAAAATCAGAGATTGTATTACTACAAATGAAAGAAACCTTGAATAACCACAGAGATATCAAGTTATCAAAGATCTTCAAAGAGAAAAAGTGCATAGAAGCAAGAATATGAGACTTCGACATAGACTGCATTCTGGATGAGGAAACACAGGTGAATATTATGACAGAAAGAACTTGGGAAATTTTAGGAAAGCCTGTTATGATTCCTTCATGGGGAGGAATAGGATTATTTAGAGGAAAGATGATAACCCTATGTGGAAGACTTACCCAGACATCTATGAGTGCTCATGGCACTTTGACAGAATAAGAAGAGAAAAAATTGATAGTTCTCACAAAGTTCCCCTGACAAAGAAGAGAAAAAAAATTGTAGGGCAGGCGACGAACCCAAAATTGAAAGTGAGTAGATGCAACTTGAAATTGAAATTGAGCACATGCACAAAGTTGGCTCGTTCGCAGACGTGATGCTCCATAGTTTCGCAATGGAAATAGATGAGACTGACATTTTTTACGAAGATGAATCCTTTGTATTCTAGAGCGTTGTTTTTGACAACCAATCTAAAAATATAATCATTGAAAAGAGAGATGTAACAAATACGAAAGACAAATCTCGTACATAGATTAAATTTAGAAAAATGTGGCCATCCCAAATCTCCCTATTTCATCACGTAACTGGTGATGCTCTTGATGATTCCATTGGAGGAATTGAAGTGGAGAATGCCAGACTGAATGATCCTGTCAATGAATTGGGGGAGGCTTTCATTGCTACCCCAGAGTTTGTCAGTCCTTTAGCAAAAACCGTGCCTGCTATCCCTGCAGCCAAGTTAAAAGGATCCTCCAACCTCCTCGCATCGTGTAGAGCCCTTGTAGAGAATAACATCAAGAAAAGAATGCAGCTAATTACTGAAGCCTGGGAAATATCACAAAATATAGCTTCCTTTCGAAAGAGGGCAAATGATTTGCACGAACATTTGCAGATAAATTTTAAAAATGATCAACGTTTCTATGAACAGATGTGGACCCCTTTTGCCAACCATGCCATCAACAACTCGGATCTGAAAAGAAGACAAGAGGATCTCCCCTCTCCAAAGTGGATCAAACAATTAAAAGCATGCTGGCAAAAGAAAGTTAAGAACATGCATCTCATTGTCGAATCATGTGAACAAGCCATATCATAAAAAGAAGAATTATTCAGAAACCTGAACCAAATAGACTTAGCCGGAAGTACCAACAAGGTTCAAGACCCAAACTTAATCCTCAAATCCTTGTCAATTACCAAAGAAGCCTTCGATGAACAACTTGATATTTTAAAGGGGTTTTCTTTAGAAAAGTTTTACGGCATCCTGGAATATCGTGTAGATGAGCTCGAGAACTGGCTACTGGACTATTCGGCACACAATGAAGAAATTGAACAGGCTCTGCATAGTATTTCTATGGATCTAAGGAAATTAGAAAATGAGATTTTCGACATAGAAATCTAGGATGAAATCAATGTGGCCCCATGAGAAGATACATTGAAGAATGGTTCCAACGGAGAATGGAAAAACTCATCGAGGATGGGCAACAATTGGTTGGCGCGATTCCAGCGACCATCGACGACATCAACAAAAACACATCGGCTTCATAGTAAGTCTATACTGATGCCATCTTGTTTTCTTTATCAATCTAGTTATTCTACCTCTATAAATAGAAATGTCTAACCAAAGGCTCATAACTTCCAATTTCTTCTTTTCAGTTCTTCCTCTCTACTATCGCCCACTTCTTCTTTCTACAGTCCTAATTATTGTACTTATTTCTTTTTATGGTTTGCAGGAACCCCAATCCCAGTCTATATGACAAATGCATTTAAATTTCCAGAAATATGGAACAGATTCCAGAAATATGTAACATACATTATTATTTTTTGATAAATTTCAAAGAAAATTAATTCGGGAATGATAAAAAAAAAATCTTGAACTATGTTGGATGTCAGGAAATTGTGTTTATTATATTTGGATGTTTAATGTGTGTGTTTCTTGGTCCTTTTTTCCAGGAACCTTTGTTGCAAGACATTATTAATAATTGATAAATTTCAAAGAAAACTAATTCGAAAATGCAAAAAAAAAAATTCCTTCAACTATGTTGGATGTCAAGAAATTGTGTCTATTATATTTGAATGTTTAATGTGTATAATTCCTGGTCTTTTTTCCCAGGAACCTTTATTGCAAGTCATTTACACAGAAATTGTCTAAATACCATGTTTGAACTATACACACCCCAGAAAAAAAAACTGCCTCGTTCGCATATTAACCTTGGGGGTCATCTACAAGCCAAATGTCTTGTGGTTGACCAGTGGCACGCTGCCACAAAGTCATTCTCTGGATGGATACCACATGTACTTCAACCTGCTTCCCATGTGTCTGTACTCGGTCTCGTTGTAGTAGTGCATTTATTCTCATTCCAACCTGGTAGAGACTACGTTGCCATGCAACACTTGTCTTTATATGTATCACGCCATGCCATCTCTATCCAACTACACATTACCCAATCATATAATTTCAAAATACTATTTTATCCATACAATATCCCAACATAAGCATATTTCAAAAATACTATTTCATCTACCAATATGATATATATTGACTATTTCTCTTATTATGGTGTATCAATTTAATAATGCAACAACCTTATTACTACCACACCACTATGTTCCATTCCAACGTGGAGAGTAGTGTTATTATGATATTGACTATTTCTCTTCTTATGGTGTATCAATTTAATAATGCAACAACCTTATTACTACCACACCACTATGTTCCATTCCAACGTGAAGAGTAATGTTATTGGCTAAAGGAAAAGACAATGGGATTGACCATTGTTTTGGCTCTTTCGATAACAATTACTATGAATATATTGCACATCCAAATGGTTATGAACGTTAATGTATATTTCCATGATCCATTATGACTCCACTACTTTTTACATGTTAATCATTAGATAATTACACCTCTCTATATCACATCGATTTAATACAAACTCATGTTTTTTGGCTATGGATATTGCAGTTTGGTAATGTGTACATTTGATGGATAAGGTGTTTTCTTTCACCTTTTCACCTCTTCTCGATCATACGTGCACACAATGTTGGCCAAGCAATAAATGATGGTGATTGGCTAGACATATGTGGAAAACTTATGCAATCTTGTCCTACCTCGAGGTCTTCTCTAATGGGTATGTGTTATATTTTTTTATATGTGTGTGGGGTGTGTCTGATTTGGCAAGAATATTTGATGATCTCATTACATATTGCTTTGTGTGTATGTGTGTGTTGGGCTCTTTTCCGTGGGGGGTCGCAGGAGTCAGAATTGGCCCCCACTACTTAGGTGAAGCTTTTAGCTCTAGAGTAGCGCTTTGGAAATTATTTTTTTGGGTGGTTTTTTTTTATTTTAACGTTTTTCGTTATTTTTAGTGGTTTTTTAAATTAATTCTGGATTAAAGGATTAGGGTTTTGGTAGTTGCAGAATACCTAAAATATTGTATATGTTGTATTTAGAATGGTGAAATTAATACAATGAAGAGTTTAAAGATGCAATACCAAGGAAGATTGGTTTTCTCCCAGTTAAGAGTTTCCAGCGTAAATTATTGTGTATTACATATATGAGTCATCAATTAATTTATGTTTTCTTTAAGAATTTGTATGCATTACACAAATTTAAAACTTATATTCTCCATATTTGAATAGATTAAATAAACTATAATATTTTATTGACAAGTATATTTTTTTAGTTTTTTTTTGGATATTGTTGGTATTTTAGCCCAATATCACCTCATAGATATAAAATGATGAATTAATCCATTTTTATGTTTTCAAATAACAATAAATCTTTAATTAATCCTCACTTTGATGGTAGTAAGGAGGATCATTAGTTGCATTGCAAGGAATAGAAGGAATTAAGACCTTGATATGATTAAATAGTGAGGATCAGAAGTTATAAATCATGAATGTAGATGTCAACCCACATACGAAAACATTGCATTTTCCTAAGGAGGAAATAATGTGACAATAATAGCTTGGATCCACATTATAGTGGGAATTATGAGGCTTCTTGCATCCAACCTTCAACCCCACACTTAACAGGTCCAGGTTCCTCAACTTCTGGCATTCCTGCTTTATAAATTAATGTAATATTATATATAACAATTGGTGTGATGTCCGGTGGGCTTGGAATTATAAATTTAACTTCATATATTTTGTGAAGAAACTTCAGTTTATACTTACAATTATGAAGAAAGAAGCTTTAGTTTATACTTACAATTGTTTTGTTAGATGTATGGTGTCATGGTCACGATCTGTGAAAAAACTTTAGTTTATACTTACAATTGTTTTGTTAGATGTATGGTGTCATGTTTTTGTTAGATGTATGGTGTCATGGTGATTGTCCTACATGTATGGTGAAGAAATTTTATTGTCCTTAATAATTGTGGAAGTGTGAAATTTTTAAAAGACTTTGAAAACTATAACTAGTAAATAAGTGTTTTTCATCTAAGTCTATGTTAAGAAAACTGTTTGAAAAAAAAAAAAAAAAAAACATTTTTTTTAAGGATAACTTATTGTGTTTGATATGAGTGTTTGGATTATACTTAAAACAAGCAACCCTCTTGTAAACTGGTATGATCAACATAAATTTCCTTGGATATTAGATAGAATATGAATCACTATAGGACCTAAGAAATGATAAGCTTTTCGTCTATGTTGGAGATAAATGATTATGGGTTGATGATTTAGATTTTTAATAGAAATTTAAAAAAAATTAAGGTAATGTTTAGATTCAAATTATTATTAAATCTATTATATTTTTTTTAAGAAATGATAAGGTTCCATCTCATGATTTTCGTCTATGTTGGAGATAAATGATTATGGGTTGATGATTTAGATTTTTAATAGAAATTTAAAAAAAATTAAAGTAATGTTTAGATTCAAATTATTATTAAATTTATTATATTTTTTTTAATCGGGGCTGAGAAATATATATTAGTAGGTAGCCAAAACTGGAAAAAATTTAAATAAAATTACACATGCTATAAAAAAATTCTCACTAGCTTTTTTGTGTTTTCTCCTCTAGTTTCTAATTTTTCCCTTCTTGCTTTACCTGTAAAACTTCTAACATGGCTAGTATAAAGTCTGCAAAATACATTCAAAATACAAGTAGATTTGTGATACATAAGAAAATTTGGTACCAAGTGTCTGCTCTAAACTCATTTTTATTCTAGCTTGTTTCTTATGTTTATTTGTGTTGTTGCCCAATGTCTTCTTCTTTCTCTCTACTGTCTTCCTATCCTACTGACTGCAGAGCCTTGGTATCTAAAGTGTACTCCTCACTTATGTAACCAACAAATTGCTTCAATTTGTGGCAATCCATTTCAATATCTATGATTTTTTCCTTGTGTTATTCAAGGATGTCCATTACCTTTTGGAATTCATCTTGTTGTTGTGCCTCCAATTTATGGACCAAGTCTAAGAGGGTTCTCACTGAAGTGTCATTGTTTTGCAAATTTTCCTCATCCCTCTGTTGTTTCCTATGAACATCCTCCATTTTTCTTGAATCAGTGATTCTCTAGGTCCAAGGATGTGCACTCCTTGCACCACTAAGACCTCTAGTATCCTGTGTATCCAAAGTATGGTTGAAAATCCTCTTTTGGTTGTTGAAAGGGCTAAGGAGAATCACAGGGGAGTAGAGCTTCCAACTCGTAATTAACCATTCCAAACAAGAATCGGGCTAGAGAAAAACCACCTCCTTTATCCATCCCAGGTTTCCTTTAAAATCCAACCAATAACTCAAGTCTTTCCTACAAAGTACCCAGAAAAGTAAAAAGGTGGTAAGTTGTATAAAAATGTTGAAAGGGGAATCCCTAGAATTCATCCATGACAGGTTGAATTTTCTCCACCAAAATCCAAACCACAAATTTCTAATAACAAAGGGATAGAGACTCCAAGACCAGCTTATGACTCTGTGATCATATAGAGCCAAGACCCAGGTCGAAGTGCCAATAGTACAAACCTTACTAAATAACACAAACCATGGAAAGGAAACTACAATAATATGAGAAAATGTACAGAGTGGCGGAATCTCCAAGCCCAAATTATATCCTCATAACCATACAGGACCAAAGTACAAACCCATATGCATATGCTATAGGCCTCACAATGAAGGACACTCCAGGAAAATGGGGGAAAGAACTGCCATATCATCCATCCCCATAAAATAGAGGCAAATACAAAACAATTTTTGGTGCAGACAGAAGGCAAAATCCAAAAAGGTTTTATACTTACCCAATGTTGTTGCTCTGCATCCAAGAATTCAAACCCAACTTGCTTCCCCAATTTATTCTAATCATTGGCCAATGGTTGATAGCATTACTCTCCAGTTGCACCCTCATCACTCAGAAAATTCCAAACCTCATAGTGGTTTATCCCACCTCCAATTTGAGAAGAGAGTGAACAAATGCTCCATGCTTTGTTTCAAAGTGCTCTAAGTGGGATGGTGATATAAGTTATTACTTTCCTTGCTTGTGTCATGTTATCCCCATTTTGTGGATAACTAAGGAGATTATGTCTTGAGGCCCTCGAGTTGCATATATGGAGTGTCAACAGATTACATGATCAACAGTACCCTTTACACAGATAGAAAACCCACTCACCACCATAGATGGTCACAGTTTTGCAGATGACATCCACCACATCATATGGATTCTAGAAGGCAGTGGGCCTTTCTCCATGAGGTACAAGTCAATATTATGGTGAGCATCATTTCAATATTTAATCCATTTTAGTATGTCATATCTTAGATTTCTCTAGATTTCAGGATATATGCTTGGATATTATTCCTTTTGTCCCGCTTCACCTTGGTGGTTGACATTGTGCCCTAGTAAGTGGTTTTCCTTGGGAATGGGTTTTCTACTAGGAACTCCCTTAATGACCCAACGTACCGTTCCCAACCATACTTACCACTTTCCATCATTATTTCCCTCTATTTCCTTATCTCTTGGGATTTTAGGGTGTATTGACCCAAGAAGGGGTTGTCCCTCATTCTATGGGAAGAAGGGGTTGTCCCTCATTCTATGGGAAGAAGGGGTTGAAGGCGCAGAGGGGTTGATGTTGGGTAAAATATAAAAGCCTTACATAAACCTTCTAGATGCTTCGCCCAGGGATCACCCAAGAAAGCAATAAAACACTTATATTTGAGTAAAGGGGACCCACAATATAATGAAGAATGCTTAAAAGTTTAGTTGAAGGATAGGAGGTCTCATCACGAGCTGACCTATCATGTCCATGAATATCTAGTGCTATGACATTGTCATCGTCTGGTCACCAAACCAGGGAAATGTCTCCCAATTGCATGGTTGAAGTGACCTTCTTGGGATTTTAGGGTGTATTGAACCAAGAAGGGGTTGTCCCTTATTCTATGGGAAGAAGGGGTTGAAGGCCCAGAGGGGTTGATGTTGGGTAAAAGATAAAATCCTTATATAAGCCTTACATATGCTTCGCCCAGGGATCACCCAAGAAAGTAATAAAATGCTTATCTCTGAGTAAAGGGGACCCACAATATAATGAAGAATGGTTAAAAGGTTATTTGAAGGATAGGAGGTCTCATCACGAGCCGACCTATCACGTCCATGAATATCTAGTGGTATGACATTGTCATCATCTGGTCACCAAACCATGGAAAATTCTCCCAGTTGCATGGTTGAGAGAAAGGGGGTCTCATCACGAGCCAACCTTCTCATTTCCACAAGGTCTTTGTGGGTGACCTTTCCATCACCTAGTCACCACGCCAGGGCAGTGACCTTCAACCTCTCTTTATTCTATATTGAAATAAAATACAAAGAAAGAAAGATAAAAGGAAAATGATGGGCTTGGAAAAATTGCATTATGGATGAAGGTACCACACACCCTCTACAAAGGCACCCATGAATGAGACACTACGACCCCTTGTATGTCATGAGCCCTATGCCCATTGAGTTTTGACCCAAACCACTTCATCCACTTCACATGGCTTAGAGAGGGATATCTTGGAAACTCTCCTTGACCAAGGGCAAGATCTACCCAATATGACACCTCGTCAACCCTCCCATATTCAAACTTGACAAGTCACATACTGTCTTTGAGCAGTTAATTGTTTGATATAGTGATCTTTGATGCACATGCTTAGATGGTTTATTTATTGATTGGATTCACTTATCAGGATGTTATGACTTGAGAGCCTTGGAGGGCGTATTCATTTGTCTTTGCAGGACCTAGTTGGTGGAAAGTTTTGGGAGAACAATCCTATCTTGGGCTTTCATGGGGCTACAAGCCCACAGGTTGGATTCCAGGGGCCAGCATGTCGGATGAGAAATATCATACTTGGAAGGCCTTGATGATGTCTTGGATGACATATCCCAGCCCTCACTTACCAAACAATTTTCCCAGGAGGGGAAAAATGTCCTTTTTTTTAGCATGATGTCATGTGTGGGGGGATGGGCATGGTGGTGAGATGATATGCTTTGGAACTTGGACATTTGGATGCTTGAATGTAACATACCTAGCCACCCACAGGCTGGGGTATGCTACATGCAAGCCCTCCCTTGGACTTCTTTCACTTACCGATACCTTTTTAAAATTTAAGGATGCATAAAAGAAAAGGTTTTAACAACATGCACAACAATATACAACAAGCATGCATATTCTAAAGATTCAATTAAATGATAATTAAATATACACAGCAGAAATACATTCATATACATGTAAATGATACCATAACAGAGAGCACTTATATTTATGAAAGATGACACCAACTGGCTGCAGACCAAGGATGTTCCACCCGTAGACACTATTGTTCCAAATCTCAATAGCAGTGTCACCCCCGAGCCAGGGATATGAATCCACAAGGATGGTTCTAGAGTGTTACTTGGATTCCCAAACCAGTTAGCACCCAAGCTCTCACAGGCTTCCCAGCTCTCACAGCAATCCAAGAACCCAGCTCTCTTCTACCCAGCTTGCACCACCCGAGAGAATGAACCTCCACCCTTCTCTGCCACGTAGTCCCTCGAGTATTCCTTCTCCTTAATTCGGGATCCAGTGCAACTGGTCCAGAATCTCAATGTTGTAACTCTTAGGACTCGCAGTTGTGAGCAACGTTGGACACAAGCCAACGCATCTCAGACATGTGGCCTCAGGTCATGGCTGGATCACACCAGCAACCACTACAGCCAACTATCCCATGGATGATTCTTCTGCAGTTCGGCTCCCTTTCCCAAGCCAAGATGTGAATGACGGATGGATCAATGAACCGGTAAGTGGGTGCATGGAGGTGCATGCATGAAATTGTGTGAGGGATAGAATGGTGTGAATGAAAAAGTGAAGGAGCGAACGAGCCAACGACCAACCCCCCCATTAGAACAAAGGCAGGTTTAAGTAACTTTGTGGGGAAATCAAGAACCTCCTAGCCTTCCCCAAGAATCTCACATAACTGATCCCCTCCCTTAGACAAAAAGGGTAATTGAAATAGGAAATAAACATGTATCCCCTCAAGCCCCCTCTCTTGTGGAATCATAGCCCCCTATAACTCTAGTCCTTGTCCGTCTAGTAGCCAACGATGTATCTATTATTAATAATGATAAAAAAAATTACATGTCTTGAGCACACTGGCCTTTTAATAATTGTTTGGGCACTCTGGCCTCTCATCATTGTAACAATAAATTATTTAAAATGGGGGTTCAAAACCCAGGGTGTTACATCCCCTCCCCCTTATTTTGGCACTGTCCTCAATGCATATACAAAATAGAGATCAAAATCTCAAATTTATTCAAAAATTTGCAGGTAGTCTGCCCGCATGGCATCTTCATGCTCCCAGGTAGCATCTTTAAGACCGTAGCAGGTCCACTGAACTTTTACAAGCTCTATAACTCGATTCTGGAGCATTTTGAATTTTCTGTCCAATACCTGCATTAGTTGAACGTTCGGAGAGTAGACCAGGGATGAAGGATGCCACAAAAGTGTACTACTCTGTTAGGTCAGTCTATTTTCATGGGCTAATGGCCCACACTGCTGGCGCACTCAAATACTCCTGCTCTCATCACCCCTGACCCACATATTGATCTAGGAATTCCTATTACTAGTGGGAGTAAGATGCTATGAGTGATTTGATCATAATGGAACATACCTAATCACACTAGAAAGAGTGGTTTGATCCTCCCCATGAATGTTGATTCCAAGATTACTTGCACCATTAGATCCCTGAAAATCTCCCTCCGTCTCAACCTGAATCAGATGTCAATCAATAACATGGTTAGGGTCATGTACATATTTCTTTAGTAAATATACATGAAATACATTATGCACATTCATGGAAGCATGTATGCAAATGGCCCTATTCTATCCAATATTTCAAATGGACCATAGAATCTGGCTGCCAAC
>ML811324.1:104560-126107 GCA_009831015.1 Picea engelmannii
CATTTTTTGTTTGAAATGTGTAGTTTTGAAATTGCAAAGGTCAATTTCATACATTACATTGAGGTCTTGTCTCATGTGAATAACACCATATCATATGTCTTTTAAAATTTGAGGTTATCTTTTGTACTTATGATATAACCTTGTCTTCAAACGAATGATCTATACGATGCCTTTGGTATAAGGTGAGTTATATAATTCATGTATATACGTTATATAATCCAACTTGCATCCATGATATGCTCTTTGTGTTAGCCATGGAACAAGGTTTCAAAATTGTAGCTTGCATTCTAAAAGCATATGTTAGCACGTGTAAATTATGAAAAGAGCTTTACAACAAAATTTACACATTATCATCTTGTCAACTAGATCATCAAGATAAATAATCATTTTCCCAATGGATGACACAAATAAACCATGGCATTAATAATATAAATGTTTCCAGACAACATTAAAATGTTTCATGATGGGACCCATGCCTTTACCTTAGGTCTTTTTTGCATATGAGAGGTAAGACAGAGTGGTGAAATAATTTTTATTTGGACTTGCAACCCTTTACAAGTGTTTTTCTTAGTTGGGTCAGAATTTGGGTCAATAAATGGCGACTAGAGGGTGGATTTCTTACAGTAGGCCACGACTCAAAACTTTTAGTTTTGATCACATAGAATATCAATATGGATTGAGGATCAAACATAGTGTATTTGCAAAGATATCAGGTTCATTGAATTGAAAGCAATATGTCAACAATACATAGACTTTTGTTGGTAGTGAGGAAGCAATATCACAGGTCTATGTCATGTATGCTAGAGCCTGTCTTTTGGGGGTTAAGCATGGGAAAGAAAAGAAGGCTTGGGAAGGACCACTCAATCACTTCCTGCAAGATAATCCTGTATAAGTGTACAATTAGTAGGCGCAGTGAAAATGTGTACACACAAGAGGCAGTCAATTCCACATGAATGTTTGTGTTCCTTAAAATTAGATCAATCACTAACATCATGCAAATTTTGTATTAACCACGAGAACTTGTTTGATCCAAGCATTATCAAGTCAACTATAAAGGACCAATCTGAAAATATAAACCAGAAAATAATCAATCAATTGAAGAAAGAAAAATTAAAAATAAAACAGCCAGGAAAAGAAAGCAAAAGTGAAAATAGAAAAAAAGCATATATTTTTATATTTTTATTTTTTTTGTTCTTCTAAGAAGTTGTGATATTTTTTCTCGCAAGTTCTACATAATGTTTCAGATGTGAACCATTAGTTGTGTGGAGAAAAATTTTCCATCTTCGTCCTTTAGTAAGTAATAATTATTTCCAACAACAGAGGCAATGATATATGGAACCAACCATAACTTTTGGAACTTAGAATGTTTTCCTTTCTCAGCATTAGCAGGATCCCATAACGGTACTTTTTGGAAAGCTTAAAAATTAGTTGTCTTGGCCCTTTTATCAAAATAATTTTGTTTGCTACCTCTTTTTTAAATTAGAAAATGCATAATTTTTTTGTTCTTCAAGAGCCAACAAGGCATTAAATCTCTGAGGAATATATGTTGAGTTCAATTCTTAAGCTTGAAAGGATTATCTGTGGGAAGCTAATTCAATTTCAACAGACATAATATCCTCTTGACCATAGAGTAATTGAAAACATGTGGGTTTAATGCTAGTTTTAGTGGTGGCACAATCTGCCCACAAAGAGTATCATTGTTGGGTATGCCACTGAAGGGGTTTGTCACCAATAAAAAAAATAAAATTAATCAGATTTTTATTGGTAGACTCAGATTGTTCATTTCCCTCGGGATAATAGGTGGATGAAGTGAAATTATTCACTCAAAATTTGCTGCAAAAATTACTTAATTTACTATACATGAATATTGGTCCATTATCGAAGATGATTTCAGTTAGAAGCTCGAAATGGGAAAAGATATTGGTTTCAAGGAAACAAATTACTTGCTAATCTTTGGCATGTTTAAGGGGCACTGCTTCAGAACATTTCATAAAGGGATCTATAGAAATTAAGATAAAACTATGACTAGCAGAAGAGGGTGGATTGAGAGGCCCTATGAAACCAAGTCCTCTTTTGGAGAATGGAAACTCATGTATGACTTGACATAAGAGCATAGCAGAAATTTTTTCTTTTCTATCAAGATTTTGACACTCATCACATGATTGAAAAAACTTATTTGAATTTCTGAATATTGAGGGCCAATAATAACCAGTCCTTGAGATTTTATGAGCAATAGTTTTGGAAGCAAAATGACTGATGTCACATCCCCATGGGATACCTGCCCAAATCTTGTGATCGTACACCTCTTGAGGTCATGTGGCACCATGACGTTTCTCACTTGAATGCTTGGAAATGCCAAGGATACTTCATCTAGACTATGCCTATTCACCTAGAGCATACCCATACTCTATTCTGGGCTACATGCAAGTCACACTCCTACTCTAGTGAAACTCTATTGTATACTTAGACAATTTGTTAACATCTTAACACATATTCATTTAAGCATACATCCATGAAACGAAGAGAACACTTGCAAAAAAAACAAGAGACACATAGATATAGTGCAGGCGACACAAAATGTGCCTAACACTCGGCTAAGTCTTATTATTGTGAAACAGTTACAATATGAGCACTATCGGCTCGGTTTACAACTTGGCTGGAGTCACATGACTCACCTCACCTCACCAAGACACTCATACACATATTTGTCACACCAAGACACATTCGTTGTAACATCTTTCGCAACTCTTGCGTGTTGATTTTTTGTAGCTTCGGGAGGTATTCCCACTAGAGGCAAAGGTGCCAGGCATGTGGGAATTTTCATTGGTGTCAGTTTTGAATTTCGTTTCAATGAAATCGGCCTAGAAATGAGGCCAGGGACTTATGGGAAAGTTGATTGTATTTTTGTATTTGTGTGGGGGTGCCACACCCACAAAGAGGATCAAAATATTCTAATTAATTGTTGAGTTTAGGAAGGGTTCCTAAACTCACTCATTGGACTTCTATATAAAGGATAAATGTCATTGTGACATTAGATCATTATTGTGGAAGAATGGAGTTGGCATAAGTGAGTCTGCACTTGTGTCAAGGAGGGTTGGTGATCTAAGCAAAGAGAAAGTCTGCAAGGTGGTGAATCTGGCCCAAGAGAGAGGAGCGAAGAATGTTGCACTTGTGAGCGAATTTTTTGTACCATACACGATTTTCCGAAGGACGAAGCATGTATATATGTGGGTTGCAGAAGGAAAAATCATATATAGGGTATATGTGATTTGCAGTGGAGAAAATAGTATGTCTGTGGGTTTCCATTTGGTGAATCGTGTATGTGGTTTTTTGGGCAAGTGCAAATCCGTACAGGTTGACATGTGATGTCAGCAGGCCGTACATGTGATCTACAACAGATTCTTGGGCAGAGGAGATTTCCAGAATATTTTTGAGGTTTAGTTTTCTGATTTGTATATTGGAGAACAAGGGTGTTCTCAGTTTTGGTGACTTTGGAGGACAAGGTTGTCCTCATATTTTTGGTGATATTGTATTGGCTGGGAGGTCTAGTCTTTCCCTCGGGATTTTTGATGATAACAAGATTACAAAACTGAAATTGTGTCTTGTGTATATTGATGATTCATCTTTTATCTTTTTGTTTCTGCTACATATGTTTTCAGTCAATAGTTTTCGAAGTAAATGTTTTTAGTGATAACAGCTAGGGATTTAATGTTAGATCACTAGGAAGGAATTTTCAAATATGAAAATTAGTCACATGGAGTTGCATGTGAAAATTGGCATGGTATCAGAGCTTGGGATTTGAAGGAGAAGGGGATCATCTTGAGATACTTTGTTGGCTACAACATTGGAAGAGTGTTGTACTTGTTATTGTTCTTGTTCTTGTTCCAAGAAGGTCAATATGGTTAATACATTGAAATTTTAGGATAGGTTGGAAGGGGAAACTAACTTTTGAGATTGGAAGGCAATGGTTCTCCTTCTATTGGAAGAGAATGACCTCAAGGAGTATGTTGAAGATGTGGTTGTAACTCCTACCGATCCACGGGAGTTGATAACTCACAAGAAGAAGGAAGTGAAGGCCAAGCAGGTATTTCTAGAGTCTGTGAAGGACCACTTGATTCCTCACATTCCCGAGAAAGAAACTACCAAGGATATGTATGATGATTTGGTGGGTCTTTACCAAAACAAGAATATTGGCAGGATGTTACACTTGAAGCATCAACTTCAGATTGTCAAGATGAGAAATGAAGACACAATTGTTAGTTATCTTATGAAGATTACTCAGATCTGAGATAAACTCACAGCTATTGGTGAGACAGTGCGGGATGCTTAGTTGGTGAATGTAGCATTGACAGGTCTTCCCAGGTCCTAGGAACCAATTGTGCAGGAGATCTATGCACGAGACAAGTTTCCGGACTTTGACAAACTATGAATAGATTATATCCAAGAGGAGATCCAGTTAGTATCCAGAGATTATATGGATGGTGTGGTAAAGAGTAGCAGTGATGAGAACTAGGCCCTTCCAGCCCACACTAGGAAGGGAGGAAGGGTTCTTTTGATAGAAGAGGTTCGTTGGGAAGAAGGACTTCTCCTGAAAGGGAAGCATCTCCAGAGCCGATACAGAAGAAGGATCTTAGTAAGATCAGATGTTTTGAGTGTCATATTTTTGGGCACTTTGCTTCACAGTTTCCACACTATAGGGGAAGAGAAAGAAGGAAGCAGGCATCAACAACAGAGGTTGATGGGGTTGTAGATGGGTTCCATAGGGAGATCTTGTTGGTATACACCCTTTTAGGTATTATCTCCAGCAGGGAGAGATGATTGGTAGATAGCGGAGTATCTTTCCATATGACAAGTACTAGAGAGTTGTTTGACACTCTCATAGAGACTTGCTCAAACTCATGTGTGGAGATTGGTACGGGAGCCAAGCATTCTGTACAAGGATCTGGTATTGTATCATTTTGATTGGAGTCAAGAGAGATACTGAGGGTGTTGAAAGTGTTGTGGGTACCATAACTCGGGTGGAGTTCCCTCTAAGTCTTAGGTATTGAGAGGAAGGGCTATCATGTATTGTTTCAAGATGGACATGTATTGCTTGTGCCCAGATGATCTAGCTTCAAATAAGCAGTGGTTCTTGGATTTAGGGAGGGAAACCTATATTTGATGAGGGGTTAGCCTATGAGTGTTGTGACTATAAATAGTATAAATACAAATGGGGAGGAGTAGGTGGCTCCACGAGTGGTGAGGCAGGTGACCCCACCAGTAGTACAGGCTCAGAGGGAGCCAAAGTTCATAGGGAGTCATCCCTCGAGATTCAAGAGGGAGAAGCAGTCTCCCAGGACTGTGCAGAGGAAAATGGATAGGGAGAAGATGGCCCCAGGGGATTTGAAGAATTAGAGGGAGTCAAGTTATAAAAGGAGCATGTGATATCAGAGTGAGCATGATCTCAGGGAGAGTCAGTTGACTCAAAGGGAGAGATGGTCATCTAGAGGAACTTCCCCCTCAATTTTAGTTGGGAGAGATACATCTTCTAGGATTAGTATACATGTTTCATGGGTTGAGGAGGACAGACAAGAGATTTAGAGGCAAGATGCTTCTAGGGCATGTGAGACCTCCATGGAGGATACACTTGTCTCAACGGGATTTGCTACAGTGATAGAGGAGGCATCCAGTTAGGAGGACTGGGGAGTAGGATTTGCTTCAGTCACAGAGGGAGCAGCCAGTGAGGTAGATTACATAGTAGGATTTATTTTAGTGACTGAGGATGTGACCAGTTAGAAATATTTTGTCTCGGTGACCGAGGATGCGACCAGTCAAACGAATTTTTCCTAAGTGACCTAGGATGCGACTAGTTAGATAGATTTTTACTCTGTGACTGAGGATGTGGCTAGTCAAACAGACTGGACACTAGGATGTGCTCCAGTGATCGTGGATGCAGTCAGTCAGACAGACTTGACAGTAGGACTTGTGACTGTGACAGAGTTGATAGACCCATTTTCCATAGTGACAAAAGGAGTATCTAGTTTGGACTACTTTTGGAATACATATGAAGTGGTATATACGGAGTTATATCTATTATGTGTGAAAATAGTGCATCCAGATTTTGGTGGATGGGATACATCCCTCTCTAAGAGGGAGTGTTGATTTTTTGTAGCTTCGCGAGGTATTCCCACTAGAGGCCAAGGTGCCAAGCATGTCGTAATTTTCATTGGAACCAATTTTAACTTTCGTTTCAGTGAAATCAGCATAGAAATAAGGCTAGGGCCTCATGGTAAAGTTGATGGGATTTGTGATTTTGTGTGGGGATGCCACACCCACAAATAATATTGAAATATTATAATTAAATGTTGAGTTTAGGAAGGGCTCCTAAACTCACTCATTGGACTCATATATAAAGGAGAAATTCCATTGTGACAATATATCATCATTATGGAAGAATGGAGTTGGCATAAGTGAATCTACACTTGCGTCAAGAAGGATCGGTGATCTCGGCAAAGGGAAAGTTTGCAAGGTGGTGAATCTGGCCCAAGAGAGAGGAGTGAAGAAGGTTGCACATGTGAGAGAATTTCCCGTACCATACGTGATTTTCAAGAGGAAAAAACACATATATACATGGGTTGCAAAAGGACAAATCGTGTATAGGGTATATGCGATTTGTAGTGGAACAAACAACTATGTCTGCGGGTTGCCAGTTGGTGAATCACATATCTGGTTTTATGGGTAGGTGTAGATCCGTACAAGATGACAGGTGACGTCAACAGGATGTATAGGTGATCTACGGTAGATTCTTGGGCAGAGGAGATTTCCATAATATTGTTGAGGTTTGGTTTTCTATTTGTATATTGGAGAACAAGGGTGTTCTCAGTTTTGGTGGCTTTGGACGACAAAGTTTTCCTTGTATTTTTGGTGATATTGTATTGGTTGGGAGGGCTAGTTTTTCCCTCAGGATTTATGATGATAACAAGATTACATAACTAAAATTGTATTTCATGTGTATTGATGATTCATCTTTGATATTTTTGTTTCCATTGCATATGTTTTCAATCAATAATTTTTAGTGTAAAATTGTTTAGTAATAACAGTTAGGGATTTATTGTTAGATCACTAGGAAGAAATTTTCAGATCTGAAAATTAGTCACATAGAGTTTCATGAGACTTCGCACAACACATGCAGTTTTTCCTCATAACTGTATTCCCTTGGACCTGTTGTTCCTGAGATTAAACCTAAGGCTCAAAGAATAATGTCAGGCATAAAAAATATAAAGGAATGTTTTTAAAAGGTGTTTTTTCTTCCGTTAGTTATATAAGAATTAATCCTCAAATGAAATTAAAGACAGAGCGGGACAGAGGTCATAATTTGTCGTCTGATTCGATTTATAAAATCAGATGATGTGGGAGAAACTTACAAAACTGTGAAGCAAAATGAGGCATCAATGGAAGATGAATCTTATCATGTTAACAGTAAAAGAAAATAAATAATGCACCCTCAAAAGGATATGAGATACAGTGATCCAAGTAGCTCACAAGTCTTGTATTTACTTATAGTGAATACATAGGAAAAATTGTTTTCTTATCAAATAACCAATTTAATGTGATTGCAGTAGAAATAGTACTAAATTGCAAACACTCACTTATCAAGAAATAACATAAAGAAAACTAGAGATATGGAATACATGAAAAAAACCATAGTCATACTGCACAAAAATTGGAATCCTTGTCTGCACTTATATTAATACTAACAAAAGGAGAGTTTTCTCTATTACATCTGGCAAGAAGCAGCCTGAAATAAGTCTTTGATTTAGATATTTATTCAAAATGGTCTCAACCTGAAACGGTCGGACTTCTCGAAAATAATAAATATTACAATATGTAAATTGAAATGTCACATAATCATTTTATCTCTTTGTTGGCCCTTGGGTATGGAAGTACGCGAAGATCAAGGAAGAAAAAGGAGAATGTGAACTTCGTGGAAGACACGGTGACTGTTACTGGGTCGAAGTGAGCAAAAGAGCAGAAAAGATGGAGCGAAGTTAGTCGTGGATGAGGAGATCGAGAATGACAGATCAGCAAGAAAGAAGGATCGTGCACAACTTAGAAAGCAGAGAAAGCCACCATTGGACACCTTAAATCACCGCACGAGAAGGAAGGAAAGACAAGCTGGTGAAGCCCTGAAAATATGGGTCAAGTTGACCTAGGGTTTTAGACACTGAGGGTTTTGGTACCTAGGGTTTTGGACACCTAGGTTTTGGCCTAAGGATGTCGGTAAGCTATTGTAATGTATAAATAAAGGTCAAGAGGACCTAGGTTGGGTTGTTGTTGGTGGTGGTGTCATCATTACTATTGATCGATCTAGTTGTTATTTTTGGTTGTTGTGAGAGATTACTGTTGAGAGAGAGAGAAGCATTGAGTGTGAGAGCCTTCTGGTATTGTAATATCTGCATATGGGTGTGAAGATCAACCCTACAATTGGGTGTGCAGGGAGGGGAGAGAAAGAGAACAGAAGAAAGAGGATATGCTAGCTAAGAGCACATACAAGAATTGTATGCTTCGTCTTAATATATTATAAAGCACAATTACTTGGACGTAGCCCTAGAGAGAGGGTAAACCATGTATATTTTGTGTTGTGTGTGATTGGTATTCTGTCTCTGTCATTGATATACTGTGATTGCATTATTGTTTTAGATCTGATAAGTAGATGTGCAGAGTAGATCCTAGTTGATAAGTGATATATGAATACTGTGTTGTTCTTGTATTAGATCCACTTGATATTCCCTTTGGTTGTAGACATCTTTGTCCTACAACCCCCTCATATCTGCTTCGTAGGTGTTTCCGAAAGGGCCAATAGTTAGGGCTTGTTGGTGTGCTCTTGGAGCTAAGCCCTGGGTCTGCCCTTGTGCCAACAAATGGTTCTGTTGTCGGGACAGGAATCTTCTTGAGGGAATGTCAAGGTGGTTCCCATCAAATAAAGAGACTCAAAAGTGGATAGAGGATCAAGAAAAGGACTTTGCTGAAGCCCAGAACAAGAACCATAATCTGAGTACAGAGGATTGGTTGGAGAGACATATTTTTACTGATATACATGAGATATCCTTTGGAGGAATCCATCAGGAACTATATGAGTGGTTAGCCAGGTTGGAAGATACCCAGTTTGAGGTCAAATCTAGACCTCCTGTAGTTTGGACGTTGAAGTTGATCAAGAAGGTCAAGAGAGATGATAACGTCGTGTCACGAGCAGTAGAACATTGGTTTGATAGCACCATTGGAGGGTACATCACAGAGTTTGTTGTTGACATGGTAGATTCATATAGCCAAGCTGAGTGATACTTCTTTAAGGGACCCAGAGGAAAATTTTTACAATTCCTAATGTTGAGACTCAAGATGCTATTGCATGAGAAGAACATCTTGAAGATACAGTAGATTGGTCGAATCTGAAAAGGCTAATGTTCAAAAATTCGGATAGTGACAACAACACAGAAGCTGGACATACGTGCAGTGGGAGAGTGTTCAAAGAAGTTCATCTTGTGAAAATGTTCAAGAAGAACTATGGGGACGAAGGTTTCTATAGTGGATAAAAGGTAGATCTGACAGACGAAGAGCATTCAGACCCTATTGGGACAGAGGAAGGGAAAGCTAAAGAACTTCCCCGGGAAGAACCTAAAACTTCATGAACTACGATCTACCATTGAAGTAAGTATTGTTATCCCTCCTGTTGATTCAGTAGTATTAAGCAATCAGAGTAGTCCCAACCACCAAAGTGCCCAGAGCACCGTCACTAGCAATCCACCACATACTTAGTCAGGGACCCTAGGAAGATCTATGGCGGATGAGATGAGAATTCCTATTTTTAGGGGAGATGGATCTGAAGATCTTGATCATCACTGGTTCCTATGTGAAGCTATATGGAATATTAAAAATATCATGGACGAAGCTTTCAAAAGAACCCAGTTTAGTACTACTCTAAGAGATCACGCATTGAGCTAGTACATGAAGCTTGTTCAAGGACTTGCACAGCCTAAGCCACTGAATCAGATTAAGAGTGCACTGATTGCAGAGTTCAAGAAACCCAAGTCAGAGTCACAATTTATTACAGAGATGAGAGAGATCAAGCAGAAGGTGGGTGAACCTGTGTGAGAATTCGATCAGAGATTCAAAACCTTAACAGGTCGATTGACTTTTCATATCCCAGATGAACATAACAAAGAATGGTTCATTGTTGCCCTCTTACCACACATCATAGTTCCTCTAATGCACCAGAAGATTGCTTTGCAGTTTGAGGTGATGGAGATCACCATGAAGTTAGAATCATCCCCTATGGGAGAATCCAGCTCAGGTATGAGTCAAATATTGAGTCAGCTAACTAGCTTGTCTTTGCAGGTCGAAGATATGAAGAAAGACAAGGGAAAAGATAAAAGAGAAGACATCTAGTGTGTCAGATGAATATCAAAAGGCCATGAAAAGGAACACTTTCCCCTATTCAATGAATACTTGGCTTCTGGAGCCCCGAGCCCTTTGAAGCAAGTCACCTTACCCTGGTGCGAGGTATGCAGAAATAGGCATCGCCTTGGTGAGTGCTATTACATGCAAGAGTATGTTTAGACACCTACAAATTTGTATTGTACGTTATGTAAGTCTGTGGGACATGATGATAGGGATTGTAGGGCTTATGATCTCATGCGTGAAATTTCAAGAGACATATACAAGATCCAAGGCGAAGTACACAACAAGAAGGAAAATCTACGCAGTACAACTCCCCTAGGAGAGGAAACTTCAATCCTCGCGGTGGATTCAGAGGAAGAGGATGAGGAGGAGGTATGGGTCGAGGTTGAGGACAAATAATCTGTTATAACT
Organism: Picea engelmannii; assembly: GCA_009831015.1. NCBI lineage: Eukaryota > Viridiplantae > Streptophyta > Pinopsida > Pinales > Pinaceae > Picea > Picea engelmannii. The sequence continues at coordinate 115,406 of ML811324.1, forward strand.
ACACATAACCAGGACAGCTCGCAAGGGATTGTCAGAACCCTTGTACTACTTGAAGCTATTGTAGCTCGTTTGAACATGTTATAGAAGATTTTCCTCTATTGCTAGCTAAGCTTCAGGAAATACGGGGACCTCAGCAGAACCCGCAAGTGAAACTTATATATTCCTAACCTCACAGAGAATACCCTAGAGTGGTTGTTATAACTCGAGGAGGAGTTGTTACAGGAAACGATAGAATGACCCAAGGAAATACTACAAAAGACTTAGGAATCAGGAAAGCTACAGATAAGAAACAAATGTTTGATGCAAAGAAAGAACAACAAATGTTTGAGGAGGCAAGAAAAGAATTCAGAGGATACCAAGGTTCCTCATTGAAGACAAGACCAGAAGTGAGATAATATGGAATGCCTCTGGCATTTGATCAGTCTGCTTCGCCAAAAGAAGGAAAAGATGTAAGCAAACTCATGGAATTCCTATATACTTGTATTAAGTTGATTCAGGATGAGAGCATTGTACAAGAGTTACAAAATTTAATCAGACAATATGAGCTAGGAAAGATAGACCCCTTACTGAATAGGGTAGTACACCAAATCAGTAAGAAGAGAAGGACCAATAAGGAATTGCATTTGAATGCTCAAATAGGCGAATATGTTATAGATTATGTAGTCCTCGACTTAGGGTCGGAGGTCAATGTCATGACGAAGCAAACCTGGGCACTGATGGGAAAATCAAAGTTGATATATTCCCCTATCAGGCTTAGGATGGACAACCAGCAAGTTGTAAGTCCATTTGGTAGATTGGAACATGTTCTTGTGGACATTGATGGAGTAAGAACATTTGCATATTTTGAGGTAATTGAGATAGTTGACGACAACTTCCCTTACCCTGCACTGTTAGGAATTGATTGGGACTTCAATAATTCCACTATGGTTGATTTAAAGAAGAGACATGTAACTTTTGAAAAATATGGCCTTAGGGTCACTGCACCCTTAGATCCAGATGAAGGTCAGCGATACACAGAGCCCATTAGAGAAGAAGACCATGCATATGAACTGGAAAATATATACAAATTAATAGCCAAACAACAGGATTACATTAATCCTATGGTCGATGGAAACTTAAGCTAGTGAAGTGACAGCGTATGCTCATCGGACTCGGAAGAAGCACTGGAGAATTGATAGAATAAAATGTATTAAGTATCTACAAGAAGATGTGCTAGACTAACCAGAGAAGTTCATTGGATCGGCACAACAGTAAGTAACTTACCCACCTTTGATGGTCTAAATCCTTTAGAAACCTTATTGTTGGAATTTTAAGAGAGTGTACCAATGCAACAAAGATTGTTGGTGATGGATGAGGCCCTGAGAGAAACCCCAACAAGATGGTGGGGACACACAAAAGTAGCATCACAGATTGGGTATAGTGTCGTACCTTGATGACAGTGCGGTTCTCAGCACAAGTAGAAGGTTGCGAAGTTCGATACACAGGTCGAAGCTACCCAAAGGATTATGTGAAAAACTGTGAGGAAGCCTGGAGCAACATTCCTCAAGAACAATGGATACACAAATTCATCAACACACTAGACACAACACCTATCAACTGGTACCTTCAAGCAGAGTTGTGCCTCATCACTACAGATTAGAAAGGTATGACTCAGAATTTTGTAACTACCTTATTGTTTGAAAGTCAATTTCCTTCAGTAGATCAAGCATTACAAATTTTGAGACAGAAAGTATTCGAGGAGGTATATAGCCTTCCCTTGGAACAAGAAGAGGACGAATGGACTGCGCCTCTCTAGAAACTACAAGGTTGTTACAACATCAACATTGATGAAGATGATGATCCGAGGAAGGTGAACATCGCAGAAACAGAAGGCCAGAGAGATGTAGAAGGACCAGGAGTTGAGTTTCCATTTATTGGACAGCCGATCAAGATTAAGAAAGTCAATATTGGAATAGAACAGACACCTAAGTTTGCAAATGTTGGAGATTATTGGGATGTTTCTACCATTGACAAAATTACAGAGTTACTACATGAATATCAGGACTTGTTTCCAACCAAGTTCATTGATATGAAGGGCATTAAAGGGCCTATGGGCAAGATGAGGATTCCTTTAAATCCAGATGCAAGACCAGTCAAATAGAGACCGTACAGACTAAACCCTGAATATAAGGAAAAAGTGAAGATTGAGCTCGATAGAATGTTGGAAGCAACGATCATAGAACCTGTCAAAGAGTCAGAATGGATTAGCTCTATGGTGGTGTTAGCGTCAGAGGTCGCTTCTGGATTGCAGCAGGAGCAGAGCCCGACGCCCATCATTTTTTATGTCACGATAGTTTTAATGGGTGATCAAATGGGTAGAGACTCGGGAAGATATCACTCAAACTCAGGGACTGGGTCCGGCATGCGAGGAACAAAGGAGGTCTTGATCTAACTTCAGTCAGTGGGTTGATTTGAAAATGAGTAGGTTGAAGACTTGGTGAGAGGAGTGGACAAACTACCTCAGGCAACAGGCCTTTCAGTAATTTGTAGAAGAAAAAATCTGAATGTGAGATCCTCTGGTTCAGAGCTTCGAGAAACTGAAAGGGGGGACTTGACTGGATTCTCCAATTCCAAGTCATTCAGCGCTAAGAAAATCACAGGGACCGATTAGAAACAGTGCAATTGTTACAGTGATCAAATTCTACATCATCCTATAACAGCTACAACTCGACTGGATTCTCCAATTCCGAGTCATTCTAACACATTGTAAACAAAGATGTGAAAGAAACTGACATTCACAAGACAAGAAGTCTCAAGATCCATGCATAACCAGAATAACAGTGCTTCACTAAAGTTTTACAACCGGGAGCCTTGCTCAACCATCGATCCTTTACAAAATGGCGAAAACGCCTACATATACTCAGAAACAACCACAGCAGCAAAAAAAAGACGCTTCATTAAAAACATTGCGTCTGCATGTCTTTTGATAGTCTGCGCATGTAGACTCTAGCCGATCGTGCACCCAAGACTTGGTGTCCCCTCGGCCAAATTCGGACGGCTATTCTTTGTCAAACGCCACCTTAACTGCGCATGGCTCCTGCAAGGGAAGTAGTTGAGCCATTAAGAGTCGAGCTAGCGTGTGCAGACCTCCTTGGCGAGTCGAGGACTCGGTGTGGCTTCTATGAAAAGAACCAGTACAGAGGACCTTCTCGGGTAGACTTTCTGTCGGAACATCCATGCTTTGCAATTAATGAGTGAGGTGAGGTTTCAACCACCCTCTCTCTTCTTCATTCATACCCAGCAGGTACCGGGATTTAGATCACGTCGAATCGGCGTCTGGAGAACACAGTGCCCCCCCTATGAAACTCAATTCGGCGCTTTTGGCCTCCCTTTTGTACAGCCCTTTCTACTTTCTCAAGTGACCACGGGCCGTGACCCTACGCCTACCTTCAAAGGTGCTTTCGGCGTTTTGGGGTCCGTCTTGTCAAATGATAAACATTAGCGCCCCTCCTTTAAGCCTGCTCCTCTATGACCGGGCGCCAAAACCATGGGCCTAATTCTGGGCACTTTCGTCGTTTCGGGATTCAAGGTTTCGAGAAGTGAAATGACGAGGAACGCTTACCCCTCAAACTCTCGAATGCCAACGTGACATGGATGTGTGTCACGCGTCCTTCAGATGAACGGCCCAGATAGTATTCATTATTATAAAGGGGGTTGTCCCCATTTACAGGCTCGCTTGATGTGACCTGGTGCTAAGACCATGGGCTCGGCTCCAAAGGTGCTTTCGGCGTTTCGTTGATCGACGATTTCAGCTGTAAATAATGGGAGGCTCCTTGTCTCCCGAAACACCGATCCCCGATATGCCGACTGGCCACCACCTATCCCTATTGGATCGGACGACCCAAAATTTCCCTAAACTATGGGCACTACCCTTCGTGCTAAATCTCGGGCAACTTGACAATCCTGAAAACTCGATGATCGTCGATCTGCTTCGTCAATTGATCCTTTTCGTTGAAATCAGACTGCTCGCTCGCTTGATTTTAAGCCCGAAATGGACTTCTTCTGTGAGTTGCGCTCGGTGCTTATGGTTGCGGCCCTTGAATAAAACACATCCCACCTATTTTCAAACCCCACTTCTATGCATTTACACCAGAGGCCTAAAATCAGAGAGAAGAATACCCCTATACAAGAAATGTTGCTAACATTAGGCTCCATGGGGGATAGATTCGTCCCTGTGATGCTCTAAGAACTCATTTTGCAGTTTTAGTGCCTTGCTGTTGGGCTATGGAGTCAGGCTCAAAACATCCCGCTGTTGAAAATACAGGCCGAAAAATAAAAGCAACAAAATAAAGATACATGCTCAAAGGAGCTTATTTATATACAATCCTAAACTAATAAAACACTTTTCATGGGGCTAGGTGAAAGCAAACTTCCACCATAGCCAATCAAGTAACTTCCTGAAGGGAATCTCTTTCCTTATGTCGATGATCACCAGCAGATAGTGTAACCGTGACAGCAAAACGGCTATACTCTTCAAATTCTCCTCACAGGCTGAAGTTGATATGAAATAGGGCGGCTCTAAGGCATAAAGGACATGCCACTCCATGTATTCGCCGACAGGGTCATAGAATGAGTGGCGAATTTCGGAAAATTGGTGACAGGCAGCCTCCTCTGCTACAGAGTTGCTCACATGTGGTTGAATATCTTTGATAAGCACAGGTGAGTGGAAAACTAACGTAGGCTCACTGATCTCAGGCGGTAGATGCTCGCTGATTGGCTCTGGAATGAAAGATGTGCTCAGTTGTTCCTCTGGTTCCTTTTCCTCTTCTTGGCTCTCCCCTGGGTCAGATTCGTATTCATCATAAATAGGGACCATGGGGTGGTTCTTCTTGCTGACTGGCTCTTCAGTATCTTTATAGTGATCAAATGTAGGATAAGCTTGTTGCTCATCATCACTATAATATACATCAAAAAGGTGTTGTCCTTCATTGATATGATCCTCCTCCAGAACAGTGATCCCGTCAAAAATTTATGTTTCAGGGACAGTGGGACCTGCTACTTCTGGCTCCTCATACATAATCCTTTTCTCTTTAATCCCAGGTAAAAATATATCGTGAGAAACCCCCTGGGGGAAAAGAGAAGAATCCCCTTCCACAACTAACCCTTCTTTTAAAAAGAGAGGGTCTTCATCATCATGAGCAGAGCTGCTAGGAACATTTGCTTCAACCCGATATCTAGGTGAGTCATTTACCATGGACCACATTTGCTCTATAAACTCACAATTTCCGCAAGAAGCATGTTGATCGTTATGAATATCTAAAAGAATAGAGGCATCTGATATAATGTCAGATGCTTCTGTGTTAGGGCTAACACAATTAATATCATTCAACACCCCTATATTTTCCTGGCAAATGCTTTCCTCCACAGTAAAAGCTTCATCATGGACCTGGTCTTCAGGGCCAGCAGAGGCTTCATGAAGCAAAGAAAACTCCTCACAACAGTTTTCATACAAACAATCAGCTGGAAAATAATCTTTACAAAATGAATTGAAAGCTGTATGAAAACTTGTTAAAGAGCGGATGCTCACAGCGGGAAGAGATCAACACCACTCAAGAGCGGCTCCCTTTAATGAACACCTAAAGAGCTTAATCCAGACATCCTCATGCGTGATATTGTGTTGGTGAATAGCTTCATGGAAGTCCAGTAAATGCTCAGCTAGTTCCTCCCAACTTGTTGCATGAAATTCAGGGAGGAAATCTTCCCATTGGTCTCTATCAGGAAGTGCATTAGGAAAACCAACTATCTGGGAAAATTCACAGAAAGAAAACCTTTGAGCCATAATTTTCTCCATATCGAACCAGTGGAGTCGCCAATCAATCCTCGAATCATGGAGTCACCAGGTGAAAGGTGCGCAGCTTCGAATGTGTCTGGTCCTTGTTCACCATCAAAGGCTAGATCTTAACGTTGTTGTTACCCCAGGAAGCTTCTCAGGCTGAGAAAGCAACCGCTAAAACCTTCTCGAGAAAGCTCCTCTGGGTTATCTTTCAGGTGTGCTAACAGTAGCCACAGCTGAAACAGTGATGTGGAAACCTTGGAGTCGCCACAGTGGAGTCGCCAGGTGCACAGTAGCAATCTTGAAGGGATCTAATGTCTGATGCACCTTCAGAATCATAGGCTCAATGTCATTCTTCCCAGGGAAAATATTCAACTTCGTCCCCAACAATAGCGCCAGAAATGTTAGCATCAGAGGTCGCTTCTCGATTGTAGCAGGAGCAGAGCCTGATTCCCATCAGTTTTTATGTCATGATAGTTTTAATGGGTGATAAAATGGGTAGAGACTCAGGAAGATATCATTCAAACTCAGGGACTGGGTCTGGCATGCGAGGAACAAAGGAGGTCTTGATCTAACCTCAGTCAGTGGGTTGATTTGAAAATGAGCAGGTTGAAGACTTGGTGAGAGGAGTGGACAAACTACCTCGGGCAACAGTCCTTTCAGTAATTTGTAGAAGAAAAACTCGGAATGCGAGATCCTCTGGTTCAGATCTTCAAGAAACTGAAAGGGGTGACTTGACTGGATTCTCCAATTCCAAGTCATTCAGCGCTAAGAAAATCACAGGGACCGATTAGAAACAGTGCAACTATTACAGTGATCAAATTCTACATCATCCTATAACAGCTACAACTCGACTGGATTCTCTAATTCCAAGTCGTTCTAACACAGTGTAAACAAAGACGTGAAAGAAACTGACATTCATAAGACAAGAAGTCTCAAGAGTCCATGCATAACCAGAATAACAATGCTTCATTAAAGTCTTACAACCGGGAGCCTTGCTCAACCATCGATCCTTTACAAAATGGCGAAAATGCCTACATATACTCAGAAATAACCACAGCAGCAAAAACAAGATGCTGCATTAAAAACATTGCATCTGCATGTCTTCTGACAGTCTGCGCATGCAGACTCTAGCCGATCGTGCACCCAAGACTTGGTGTCCCCTCGGCCAAATTCAGACGGATATTCTTTGTCAGATGCCACCTTAACTTTGCATGGCTCCTGCAAGGGAAGTAGTTGAGCCATTAAGAGACGATCTAGCGTGTGCAGACCTCCTTGGCGAGTTGAGGACTCGGCCTAGCTTCCATGAAAAGAACCAGTATAGAGGACCTTCTTGGGTATAATTTTCGTCAGAACATCCATGCTTTGCAATTAATGAGTGAGGTGAGGTTTCAACCGCCCTCTCTCTTCTTCATTCATACCCAGCAGGTATCGGGATTTAGATCACGTCGAATCGGCGTCTAGAGAACACAGTGCCCCCCCTCTGAAACTCAATTCGGCGTTTTTGGCCTCCCTTTTGTACAGCCCTTTCTACTTTCTCGAGTGACCACGGGCCGTGACCCTACGCCTACCTTCAAAGGTGCTTTCGGCGTTTTGGGGTCCGTCTTGTCAAATGATAAACATTAGTGCCCCTCCTTTAGGCATGCTCCTCTGTGACCGGGCACCAAAACCATGGGCCTAATTCTGGGCGCTTTCGTCATTTTGGGATTCGAGGTTTCGAGAAGTGAAATGACAAGGAGCGCTTACCCCTCGAACTCCCGAATGCCAACGTGACATGGATGTGCGTCGTGCGTCCTTCAAATGAACGGCCTAGATAGTATTCGTTATTATAAAGGGGGTTGTCCCCATTTACAGGATCGCTTGATGTGACCTGGTGCTAAGACTGTGGGCTCGGCTCCAAAGGTGCTTTCGGCATTTTGTCGATCGGTGATTTCAGCTGTAAAGAATGGGAGGCTCCCTGTCTCCAGAAACACCGATCCCTGATACGCCGACTGGCCGCCACCTGTCCCGATTGGATTGGACGACCCAGACTTGCCCTGAACTATGGGCGCTACCCTTCGTGCTAAATCCCGGGCAACTTGACAGTCCCGAAAACCCGATGACCGTCGATCTGCTTCGTTAATTGATCCTTGTCGTTGAAATCAAACTGCTTGATCGCTTGATTTTAAGCCTGAAATGGACTTCTTCTGTGAGTTGCGCTTGGCGCTTATGGCTGCGACCCTTGAATAAAACACATCCCACCGGTTTTCAAACCCCACTTCTATGTATTTACACCAGAGGCCTAAAATCAGAGAGGAGAATACCCCTATACAAGAAATGTTGCTAACAGGTGGTATAAGACAATAAGACAGGAGAGATTAGGATATGTGTAGATCTCAGGAAGTTGAATGATTCTTGTTTGCATGACCCCTTCCCTACGACATTCACTGACGAAGTGTTAGATAATGTGGGAGGCCAGGAAGTATATTCTTTTACAGATGGATTCTCAGGATACCACCAGATCTGAGTTGCCAAGGAAGATCGCCATAAGACCACATTTGCAACATAATGGGGATCCTACCAATATACAATGATTCCATTTGGATTGAAGAATTTCCCAGCCATCTTTTCTAGGGTGGTGGTTGAAGCATTCAAGGAATTTCTTCATAAATTTCTAGAAGCATATTTTGATGATTGGATTGTTTTTAGTTTATTGAAGAATCATATTGAATGTCTAAGGCTAATGTTGGATAAATGCAGGCAGTGTCAAATTTCCTTGAACCTGAAGAAATGCATTTTATTTTCACCATTTGGAGTGTTGTTAGGTCATATTGTATGTAAGCAAGGATTGCTAGTAGATCCATCCAAAATTGCCATTATAATTGATCTACCCCCTCCTACTTTAGTCAAACAGTTGCGCACTGCGCTGGGACACACAGGATATTATAGGACGTTCATCAAAGGATATGCTTAGATCACCACACCCATGGAGAAGCTCTTGAAGAAAGATTATCAGTTTAGTTGGACAGAAGAATGCCAACAGAGCTTCGACACACTAAAACAAAAAATGGTTACTGCACCTATTCTGGTCTTTCCAGATTGGACCAAGGAATTTCATGTGCATGTCGATGCGTCTTCCATTGCTTTAGGAGTTGTGTTAGCACAACCTGGAGGAGGAGATATTGACCACCCGTTATACTTTGTTAGCAGGAAGCTATCAAATGTTGAGATTAATTACACCACCACTAAGCGAGAAGGGTTAGCTATGGTGTATGCATTGCAGAAATTTCACCACTACTTGTTGGGAGGACATTTTAAAATGTTTATTGATCACTCTGCGTTGAAATACCTAGTCAACAAGCTAGTTTTGGGGGGAAGGATATGAAGATGGCTTCTCCTATTTTAGGAATATGATTTTGAGATCATAGTAAATCCAGGGAGAATGAACAAAGGTCTTGATCACTTGTCAAGGTTGGAACATGGTGAAGAGACGACCAATTTGGAGGATGCACTACTGGATGCACAACTATTGGCCATTAGAAAGATCGATGACCAGTTCACAGAGATAGTCTAGTTCCTATCAACAGGAATGGAACCTAGTGAGTACACAATTCCTCAGAAGAAACAGCTAGTAGTGCGTGCTACAAACTTCTCACTTATAGCTGGACATATATACAAGATGGAACCTGATGAGATATTAAGAAGATGTTTTATGGAGGCAGAACGACCATTGTGTTAATGTTTATGCCATTATTATATTTCTTTGCATTTCATTAGATAAGAGCATAATAAGAACAAGATCACTGAGAAATACACATCCACAAGAGACACAACATTTGTCCTGGGAAACCCTCTAGGGGAAGAAAACTTATCAAAAAATTCCTTATCATAAATAGCTTATACAATGTTCAAGAGATAACTCAACCAATATAGAAAATCCTCCCCAAGAGATGCGCCACCCTTCTTCTCCTCTCTCCAACTTCCAATTGCAGCTTGCCTCATAAGATAATGAGCAAGTGAAGTGTGTCTTAGAAGTGAGGCGCTAGCCTCTTATTTATATCAATCTGGAACATGTGAAGAGTCACCATCTGGCAGGACCGATCTCTCACTCTAGGTGGGTAAACCCACCTTTAATTAATTCTGGCCCTTCCATTATAACTGTTGGGGCCAACTTCTTGTTCAACACTTTGTAATTGTCTGATGACCAATCTGAAAAAGAGGATTTGGTCCTTATACAATTACCAACATGATTAATCCTCAATGGGGATTAATCCAATAACAATAATAATAATAATGACATGATTAATCCTCAATGGGGATTTAATCCAATAATAATAATGACAAGATTAATCCACAATGGGGATTTAATCCAATAACAAAATAATAATAAGAATGTTCTTCGCAGTTACATTATTTCAACACTCCCCCTTAACGAGAAGGGTATTCTTCATCAGCATCGGGCGAGAGAGGTCTGCATCATCGGTGGCATCTGGAGGACAGTATCGTCAATATCATCTTGAACAATTGTCTAGCACATTTACGAGTCATCGGGAGTTTTCTTCATCAGCAGCATCATCATTCTCGAAAGAATGTTATCATCATCTGCATCAAACATGTATCAGTAAAAATGATACCTCATCACAGCACTAGGCTGGCACATCACAGTACTACACTGGCTCAATGTCACAGCGGTTAAGCTAGTATCTCAGTGTCAGTCACATCTTGCTTTACGTCTAACAACTAGGTCAGAAGTAAGTATCATCATCTTGCTTTACGTCTAACAACTAGGTCAGAAGCGAGGAATCACAGCGTCATGCTTTACGTCTAACAACTAGGTCAGAAGCATGACTCATCTTTCTTTACGTCTAACAATGAGGTCAGAAGCAAGGAACATCAACATCTCGCTTTACG
>ML811324.1:131816-155846 GCA_009831015.1 Picea engelmannii
AATAATAATAATAATGACATGATTAATCCTCAATGGGGATTTAATCCAATAATAATAATGACAAGATTAATCCACAATGGGGATTTAATCCAATAACAAAATAATAATAAGAATGCTCTTCGCAGTTACATTATTTCAACACACTGATCCTCGCATGAGCTCATGAAGGCATCGTAGGAGGACATTATGCAAGAAAATCAACTGCGCAGAAGGTTCTTAGAGTTGGCCTTTGGTGGCCTACCTTACACAGAGATGCTAAAGACTATTCTAGAGCGTGCGATGTATGCCAAAGAGTTGGGAAACCATCTAGAAGAGATCAAATTCCATTAGCCCCACAACTATCCCTACAAGCATTTGAGAAATGGTTCATTGACTTCATCGAACCTATAAACCCACCAGGAAAGCGTACAGGAGTAAGGTACATATTTACAGCAATGGAGTACTTGACCAGATGGGCCAAAGCAAGAGTAGTTAAGGACTGTAGTGCAACTACAGCTGCGTGCTTTATATTTGATGACATCATAACCAGGTTTGGATGCCCAAAGATCCTTATGAGTGATCAAGGCACACATTTCATTAATAAGACAGTTGAAGCCCTGACTGAAGAATTTACAATCCACCATCAGAAGAGCACACCGTACCATCCACAAGCAAATGGGACGATGGAAGCATTCAACAAGATCTTAGAGACAACACTGACAAATATTTGCAGTGTGAACATGGATGATTGGGATCTAAGAGTACCAACAGTATTATGGCCCTATAGAACCACTTGCAAGAAGGTGACAATACAGACACCTTTTAAGTTGGTATATGGTCTTGAATTTGTTGTTCCAGTGGAATATTTGGTACCAAGCCTGAGAATTGTTTCCTTTACAGATATGGATGACCCTGGAATTGTTCAAGAGAGGCTTGCACAGTTGGTTGAATTGGAGGAAGACATATTTGTTGCAGGATTCCATCAACAAGTACAAAAGGAAAGAGAGAAGGCCTACCATGACAGGCACATCAAAAAGAAGCATTTAAATAAGGTGATTTGGTATTGTTATACAATAGTAAGTTTATGAAGCATCCTGGGAAGTTTAGAACGCATTGGCTCAGACCATATTAGGTCTCTCATGTTACAAAAGGAGGCGTTGTGCAATTGAAAACTTTAAAGGGAGAGTGGAAGGAAGGATTAGTGAATGGGAGCTGGTTGAAATTTTACTATGACAACTAGCTACCCCGCAGCTCCCAGTAAACGCAAAAAGAAAAGGGTCTAGGTACTAGGTGCAGTTGAAACTGGGTACCAGACACAGAAAAGACACTCTGCATAAGAAGGAGAGGAGGCAAAGAGCAGAAAGCAGAGGCTGCACTGTGCAATATGAAATCAAAGTAAAATAGGAAGCTGAGATCTAAAGTGCCTCAGGATGAGTCACAGGTGAGTGTTGGGGGCCTATTGGCCCTTGGGTATGGAAGTATGTGAAGATCGAGGAAGGAAAAGGAGAATGTGAACTTCGTAGAAGACATAGTGATTGTTACTAGGTCAAAGTGAGAAAAAGAGCATAAAAGACGGAGCGAAGTAAGTCATTGGATGAGGAGATCAAGGATGACAGATCAACAATAAAGAAGGATCGTGGACAACTCAGAAAGCAGAGAAATCCACCATTGGATGCCTTAAAGCACTGCATGATAAGGAAGGAAAGACGAGTTGGCGAAGCCCTGAAAATACGGGTCAAGTTGACCTAGGGTTTTAGACACCTAGGGTTTTGGTACCTAGGGTTTTGGACACCTAGGTTTCGGCCTAAGGATGTTGGTAAGGTATTGTAATGTATAAATAAAGGTCAAGAGGACCTAGGTTGGGTTGTTGTTGTCATCATTACTATTGATTGATCTAGTTGTTATTGTTGGTTGTTGTGAGATATTATTGTTGAGAGAGAGAGAAGCGTTGAGTGTGAGAGCCTTCTGGTACTGTAATATCCTTAGTTGGGTGTGAAGATCAACCTTCCAGCTGGGTGCGCAGGGAGGGGAGAGAAAGAGAAGAGAAGAAATAGGATCTGCTAGCTAAGATCGTGGACAAGAACTGTATGATTTTTCTTAATATATTATAAATCACAGTTATGTGGATGTATCCCTAGAGAGAGAGTGAACCACGTATATTTTGTGTTGTGTGTCATTGGTATTCTATCTTTGTCATTGTTATATTGTGATTGCATTATTGTTTTAGATCTAATTAGTAGATGTGGAGAGTAGATCCTAGTTGATAAGTGATATATGAATATTGTATTGTTCTTGTATTAGATCCACTTGATATTCCCTTTGGTTATAGACATATTTTTCCTGCAACCCCCTCATAACTACTTTGGGTGAGACTGCATCTACTTCGTAGGTGTTGTCGAAAGGGCCAGTAGTTAAGGCTTGTTGGTGCGCTCTTGGAGATAAACCCTGGGTCTTCCCCTGTGCCAACACTCTTTGCCTGCAGGTAGAGGCGTTTCTTCTTCATATCCTCCAACTCGGAGACAGTCGGCATCTAAACATGACAATAGTAGGTGCAGGTTGTCTCATTTGTTTCCAGATGTACTAGATTTCCCGTGTTCAACACACTGGACGCACCTGCTTACTAGTTTCACTACCAACCTAGAAGGTTTTGTTGTGTCATTCACCTCCAAAATATAAAACTTATTTTCTATATCAGGCAACCTATCTTGTATTTTCCTTGCTTCCAACGATACAGTCTATAGTTGTAAGATGGGATTTACTATCCAATAGTTGATCTGGATAAGGTCTATTTGTTTCAATTGTTGGATGGACGTCTAGGCCTCTTCTATGCTTTTCTTAGCATTGAGTTGATTTTTTTCTATGTCAATCTATCCCAAGGCCTTGGAGATACTATCTCTTTCTATGTCCAGTAACCCCTTGTCGAGTGAAGACAATGCTTCCTCACAAGCCTTATTTACTTCCCTGGCTAAAAAAATTCTTTCGGCCAGATTTGTCTCCCATGTCTTCAGGATTATGTCACCTCGGGTTTTCTCCGAAAGAGATAATCGAGGAATCTTTGCCATTTCATCCCTTGTTGTCATTACAATGGCCTCCTGGAACGTAGCTCAAGCAACAATGGCTTCTCTCTCCTTAATATAAATGTTTTTTATAGAAAGGTATGCCACCCGATAACATCTTTGAACAACTTCTAATTTCGTAAAAAGGTTTTGTTGGGCTAATTCCAACTTCTCGTGCACCTCCAACACCTGAGCTTGGAAAGCAGCCACCTCCACTGCTATAATTTCGGCTAAATGTACCTTGGCCTGAAGTTGTTTGATCAATTATTCTCGTTCAGTGGCTAATTCTCTATCAGCCTGTGAATTCCTTTGAAACTCCTCAATGCTAGCTTGCAGCTGCTGAATTTGATGCCTTTCATAAGATCTGATTTGGTCGAAATCTTGTTTCATCTTATTTTTTACACTCTGTTCCAACGTTTTTATTTGGTTGTTAAACTGTCTCACTAACAGATTCTTCTGCTTCAATTGTTCCTCTATATTCCCTACTGAACATTGATTTGTCGTGGAAAAATCCCTTAGTGAGCCTGCCATTTCCATGGCAAAGTCTACCTCATCTAAGGCTTGTCCATCATACATCACTATGTGTCTTTTGACAGTGGCACCCTCCCTTTGGTGTATTTCTATTTTAACTATATCCCTCCTCTTCTTGCTGAAAAATAAGTCGGAAGGGGGCATTTCTTCAGCTGAAACAAGAGTAAGATATTCTATAAACATGACTTCGGCATTTGGGTTCCCCTGACTAGACTGTAAAGGTGTTACTGACTTGATATGGATATCTATCTTGGTGGATGGTTGTTGCCCTGTTGTGTTAGTAGTTGATCTATCTAGTGTGGATGATGATGTTTCCGGACCCTTTTTTAACAAAGCTTCAATTTGAGCTTTAGTTTGACTACCAGGTGAATTTGGTAATGTGGTGTTTGTTTTCTGTGTCAAAACATCAGTTTTATCCAAACCCTTCTTAGTGTCTTGTCTACTGGAACTTCCTACTTATAAACCTTGAGTCTCAACTTCTTGTGTTTGGGTTTCTCCCTACAAGACTTTAGGTAAACTATTTCTTCTATGTCTTTGGAAATTGTAGAACTCAGCTAATTTATCTGGAGCCAGAGTTTGGACTCGGATCAACACCTCATGGTATGACCTTACTCCCTGGGAAATTTCATCCTATGGGGAATCTTCATGCTCGTATCGCTTCATATTGTATAGGGCTAGGTGGTTTGATACGATCTTGTGAGGATCATGCTTCTTGAATTCTATATCCACCAGCTTAATGTATTCTAGGGTTGTGGCCTCCACTTTCGAGTGGCTGAAATCAAACAATGAGAACATACCAATTTGTAAAGGGAAGGTCAGCCATACCTTTTTATGTGTCGCTTTTAATTCCTTGTTGATTCCTCCAGCTACAGTTTGATCGACTATCTCTCGGCACACCAGTTGATCTGGTAGAAACTCTGGTAAAGCATGTGGGGGAACTGAACACCCAAAAACCCTGATGTAGGATGAATTCTTCTCGATGTACCAGTCCACTACTTTCCCTATATTGGTCACGATCTTGTCTGAAAACCTAGGAGGTGGGAAACCGTAGAGATAAATATGCATCGACACCACCACATAGTTGCAGATTTCGTAGAAGAAATCCTTTGTTTTATCCTCCCACATCTTGGAATGATAGAAATGTATAGGCTCAATGTTGGTCAGATTCCAACTCCAGCTCATCAAAGGAAATGGCGTCATAAAAAAAATGGCATCCATAATGTACGTCGACATGTAGAAAGGGGCAAGTTTCCCTTTGGATTTTAACGACTGATATTCAGTGATTTCCTTGGCCAAACTATCTGATAATGTCTTGGCCCAATTGAAAGAAAACCCTTCTGCAACTTCATGCATGATTGGTACCCATGATAACTGGAAGTGAGCAGAGGTTTCTTTCCCGAAAATTCTACATAGCATCATGGCCACATACATCATATGGGCATCTAATGATGTAGTGGCATACATGCCATGGGTGTCTGCTCTGAACTTCTCAGGGCGTGCCCACTAGTTCTTGATTAAGTCAGGGTAATTATTTCCACCTTGTGTGCATTCTTCTTCATCAAACTCTGTTAAGAAAGTGGAATTGTAACTGTATTTGAAAGTCGAAGATAATTTGTACATTACTCGTATATGTTCTAGTCAAAAATACCCAACAACAACTTTTTGTGAATTGTGGATGCTTATGGTTGAGATGTCCACATTTTTTAGGGCCCAACCTATCATGTCGTTATAAGGCATGAGTCTCGGTCTTGTGGATATTTTATGCAACTCTGATTGAGCTATGTATTTGAGCTTTGTCGCCTGAGTTACGGTCACCTCATATCTCAACTCTTCTGGGCAGTTAATCAGCTCGTATTGTAGGATATCAAACACTTGTGTCTAGGTTTTCATGGTATCTATAGCTCTTAGCAATGTGTCTGAGAGGACACCTGTGTTCTGGCTCGTGCTTTCACCAGCGGCTTTAACAATTTTCTGCGGAGCCATGATAGTAGTAAGCTCACAATTGTGCTATATGTTACAGGGAAACTCACAAACTTCTTAGTCTGTTAAAGCTTGTTGTTCTATGAAAACGCAAATAGAATTCAAACTTCAATATCTTTTTCACCTCAAGTGTATCAATTTACGAATACCTTTGCTGACAATGTATTTTTTAGCTTTAATGAAAAAGCTAGGCGGTGATCTGCGATTTTATTCGAAATCATTTCCGTTGAGCTGTAATTAATTCCATTAATATTTGGGGGTTCACAACCAGGAGCTTGGATAAATAAGGTTTGAAACTTTTCGAAATTCTATTTAGTGAAAACTCAATTGCGAGATAATCTTGTTTAGCCCATTAATTAATTGTGTTTATCGTTAAGTGATTTTCGAGTTCTAGGACTTTGGGACTTTGATAGTAGCTCTAGATAAGATTTATGAAACTTGAAATCGTGAAGTGATTAATCATTAGCTAATTGTCTTTAATCTTTAATTAACCCTGCTTAGTTTTTACGATATTTCGAGAGTTCGGATTTCGTGAATCTAGAGTGTGATGAATGGTGAATATCTGAACTCCAGATGTGCAAAGCTTACTATTTAACTTTTAATTGGGGTATAGCTTTTAGATATTTGCAGTTTTGTGTGTCAGCAAATTAACTTTATTACCTTTTCAATGGGCCATTACACATAATGATGTGTCAAAGGTTATTTAGGTACACATGTATTGGGACTAGGATCCTTAGAACACTTTTAGGACATCTGGACATTGGAGTTACTACATGGTGAAATTCTCGAAGTGTGAAACTTTGAAGCCCGAAACTCTGAAGAAATCTCTAGAGGCTTGACCTCTTTAACAATCAGGCGGCTCCAAAAACACGGGGAAAAAGGGGTTGTTCGGTTGACTGGGAATCTTAATTGACGATGGGCCTTGCACGCGCCTTAAGGCTTAAAAATTTTAAAAGTGTTCCAACATAAGCTCCATTTGGGGATCGCATCTCCCTGCGAGGTGTGGAAGAATAGTAGAACAAGTGCCTCTATTGGGTTAATGGAGTCATCATCGGGTTTTCGGGAAACACCTTTGAAAAATCATACAGAAAGAAATTAGACTTCATCCTTGTCTCAGAAAACTTTCAAAAACTTAATCATTCACTGATCTTGAGTTTAGTCTATTAATATTTATTGTTTTTGTGAAACTAATTTCAGATTTGTTTAAGATAATCAAAACAACCTTAACCGATCTATCAAACTCTGGTCGATTTTGTTCGCATCAAGGCAAAGTAAAATTAAAAATTTAGTTTCGGGAGTCCCTTGTTGGTTTAGGATGTAAATCTTGTCGAAAAGAGAACTAGCTACCAGAGTACATTATATACATGTATAACAACCTTGCAAATATCATAGACATTGCTTCACTAGCAACGAGCATGTTCAGTACCCCGATGAAGTTATCTACATTTCCCATTGAATATCCTTTCACCACTTCAATTTTCACTTTGCTGAGATGAGGGAGATCATTTAAATGAATTTCCTTTCATCATCTCTTTTGGATGAGATGAGGGCAATCGAAGTTCGAATTTCCTTTCACCATCTGCCTTATATTTTAATATTTCTGAAGTGGGGGCAATCAATTTGTATGCATCATACAGGGGACGATATTTGTTTATAAATTTGCATTGAAGGTCAATCAACTCACTTTGATTTACTCTGGACTAATCCTCTGCCGACCTTCAAAACACCTTATCCTACAGAAAAGTTCTCACGGGAAGTTTTTTTTTTTCCAGGGATTTTCCTTGAGTGAAACTAATCAATTTAAATCTGATAAAAGGGATAAAGTAGTCAGGATTAGCCTAGACATACTTTCTTTCAGTTAAAAAAAAATAGAGGAATCATAAATATTTTCGCCCACTCTCGTTTTGAAGGTCTAGTTTTTTAGGCTTCCTGAGTCAAGGTGAAATCTGTCTTACTGTGAAGATTTAAGCTCTGGTAGTGAAACTCGGGATAGAATAAAAACTTCCAGACGTGTTAGAAGGAAATAGAACGAGGAGTCAGAGATTTTGAAAGGGATCTCATTTTCACTCCAACCTACTTCTCGATTAGTGAGCTTATTTTATTATTATTCTCCTTTTACCTTCGTATTAACTTGAGTTATTTTGGGTTGGTACTTCTTACCCGAAGATAAAGCAGTGGACTTGAAGTATCCCTTGGTTTTTAACAAATTTTCAGGATCAAATACAGGCGTAGTCTGTTGATCGTATGGGTTCTTCCTGGTATTCTTTCGACCTAATGCCAATTTATTTGTAGTGGAGTCGCCAAGTGAAAGATAAAAATAGCCTTAATACAGTATTCAATCTTTGTTCACTATCAAAGACAGAATGTTACCTTGTCATTTCCCTAAGAAAAAATAACTTTGTTTCTCTGTTCCCCGGCAGCGGCGCCAAAAATATGTTGTTCCTGAGATTAAACCTAAGGCTCAAAGAATAATGTCAGACATCAAAAATATAAAGGAATTTTTTTAAAAGGTGTTTTTCCTTCCGTAAGTTATATAAGAATTAATCCTCAAATGAAATTAAAGACAGAGCGGGACAAAGGCCGTAATTTGTCGTCTGAGTCGATTTATAAAATCAGATGATGTGGGAGAAACTTACAAAACTGTGAAGCAAAATGAGGCATCAATGGAATATGAATCTTATCATGTTCAGAATAGAAGAAAATAAATAATGTACCCTCGAAAGGATACGAGATACAGTGATCCAAGTAACTCACAGGTCTTGTATTTAATTATAGTGAATACATAGGAAAAATTGTTTGCTTATCAAATAACCAATTTAATGTGATTGCAGTAGCAGTAGTACTAAATTGAAAACACTCACTTATCAAGGAATAACATAAAGAAAACTAGAGATATGGAATACAAAAGAAAAAACATAACTCAAACTGCACAAAAATTGGAATCCCTGTCTGCACTAGTATTAATACTCACAAAAGGAGAGTTTTCTCTATTACATCTGGCAAGAAGTAGCCTGAAATAAGTCTTTGATTTAGATATTTATTCAAAATGGTCTCAACCTGAAACGGTCATACTTCTCCAAAATAATAAATATTACAATATGTAAACTGAAAGGTCACATAATCATTATGTCTCTTCGCCTGCAGGTAGAGGTGTTTCTTCTTCATATCATCCAGCTCGGAGACATCTAGCATTTGATCATGACAATAGTAGGTGTGGGTTGTCTCATTTGTTTCCAGATGTACTAGCATTCTCGTGTTCGACACACTGGACGCACCTTCTTACTAGTTGCACTACCAACCTGGAAGGTTTTGTTGTGTCATTCGCCTTGAAAATATACAACTTCTTTTCTATATGAGGCAACCTATCCTGTATTTTCCTTGCTTCCAACGATATAGTCAATAGTTGTAAGCTGGGATTTACTATCCACTTGTTGATCTAGATAAGGTATATTTGTTTCAATTGTTGGATGGATGTTCGGGCCTCTTCTATGCTTGTCTTGGCATTGAATTGATATTTTGCTATGTCAATCTGTCCCAAGGCCTCAGAGATACTATCTCTTTCAACGTCCAGTAACCCCTTGTCGAGTGAAGAAAATGATTCCTCACAAACCTTATTTACTTCCCTGGGTAATATTTTGCTTTCGGCCAGATTTGTCTCTCATGTCTTTAGGATTATGTCACCTCGGGTTTGCTCCGAAAGAGACAATCGAGGAATCTTTTCCATTTCATCCCTTGCTACCATTACAATGGCCTCCTGGAACGTAGCTCGAGCAACAGTGGCTTCTCTCTGCTTAACGTAAAAAAAAATTAGAGAAAAGTATGCCACCCAATAACAGCTTTGAACAACTTCCACTTTCATAAAATGGTTTTGTTGGGATAATTCCATCTTCTCGTGCACCTCCAACATCTAAGCTTGGAAAGTGGCCACATCCACTATTGTAATTTCGGCTAAATGTACTTTGGCCTGAAGTTGTTTGATCAATTCTTCTCGATGAGTGGATAATTCTCTATCAGCCTATGAATTCCTTTGAAACTCCTTAATGCTAGCTTGCAGCTGCTGAATTTGATGCCTCTCATAAGCTCTGATTTGATCAAAATCTTGGTTCATCTTATTTTTTACACTCTGTTCCACATTTTTTATTTGGTTCTACAACTGTCTCACAAACAGATTCTTTTGCTTCAGTTGTTCCGCTAGATTCCCTACTGAACATTGATTTGTCATGGAAAAATCCCCCAGTGAGCCTGTCATTTCCATGGCGAAGTCTACCTCATCTAAGGCCTGTCCATCATACAACACTCTATGTATTTTGACAGTGGCACCCTCCCTTTGGTGCGTTTCTCTTTTAACTATAGCCCTCCTCTTCTTGCTGAAAATGAAGTCGAAAGGGGGCATTTCTTCAACCGAAATAGGAGTAAGATCTTCTATAAACATGACTTTGGCATTTGGGTTCCCCTAACTAGACTGTAAAGGTGTTACCGACTTGATAGGGCTACCTATCTCAGCGGATGGTTGTTGCCCTGTTGTGTTAGTAGCCGATCTATATGGTGTGGATGATGATGTTTCCTGTCCCTTTTTTAACAAAGCTTCAATTTGAGCTTTAGTTTGACTACCAGGTGAATTTGGTAATGTGGTGTTTTATTTCTGTGCCAAAACATCAGTTTTCTCCAAACCCTTTTGAGTGTCTTGTCCACTGAACTTCCTGCTTCTAAACCTTGAGTCTCAACTTATTTTGTAGACGGAGGTGTCTGGGTTTCTCCCTACAATACTTTACATAAAATATTTCTTCTGTGTCTTTGGAAACTGTAGAACTTGGCTAATTTATTTGGAGCTAGAGTTTGGACTCGGCTCAACACCTACTGGTATGACCTTACTCCCCAGAAAATTTCATCCTGTGGGGAATATTCATGCTCGTATCGCTTCAGATTGTATAGGTCTAGGTGGTTTGATACGATCTTGTGAGGATCATGATTCTTGAATTCAATATACACCAGCTTAATGTCTTCTAGGGTCGTGGCCTCTACTTTTGAGTGGTTGAAATCAAACAATGAGAACATACCAATTTGTAAAGGGAAGGTCGGCCATACCTTTTTCTGCGCTGATTTTAATTCCTTGTCGATTCCTCTAGCTACAGTTTGATAGGCTATCTCTTGACACACCAGCCAATCTAGTAGAAACTTTGGTAAAGCATGTGGGGGAACTGAACACCCAAAAACCCTGATGTAGGAGAAATGATCATCAGTGTACCAGTCCACTACTTTCCCTAGATTGGTCATGATCTTCTCTGAATCCTAGGAGGTGGGAAACCGTAGAGAGCAATATGCATCAGCACCACCACATAGTTGCAGATTTCGTAGAAGAAATCCTTTTCTTTATCCTCCCATAGCTTGGAATGATAGAAATGTATAGGCTCAGCGTTGGTCGAAGTCCAGCTCCAGCTCATCAAAGGAAATGGTGTCATAAAAAAAATGGCATCCATTATGTACGTCAACATGTAGAAAGGGGCAGGTTTCCCTTTGGCTTTTAACGACTAATATTCAGTGATTTCCTTGGCCAAACTATCCGATAATATCTTGGCCCAATTGAAAGAAAAACCTTCTACAACTCCATGCATGATTGGTACCCATGATAACTAGAAGTGAGCAGAGGTTTCTTTCTCAAAAATTATACATAGCATCATGGCCACATACATCATATGGGTGTCTAATGGTGCAGTAGCATACACGCCATGGGTGTCTACTCTGAACTTCTCAGGGCATGCCCACCAGTTCTTGATTAAGTCAGGGTAATTATTTCCACCTTGTGTGCATTCTTCTTCATCAAAATCTATTAAGAAAGCGGCATTGTAACTGTATTTGAAATCCAGAGATAATTTGTACATCACCTGTATATGTTCTGATCGAAAATACCCAACAAAAACTTTCTTTGAATTGTGGATGCTCCTGGTTGAGACGTCCATGTTTTCTAGGGCCCAACCTATCATGTTGTTATAAGGCATATGTCTCGGTCGCATGGCTATTTTATGCAACTCTGATTGAGATATGTATTTGAGCTTTGTCGCCTGAGTTTCGGTGACCTCATAGCTCGACTCTTCTGGGAAGTTAATCAGCTCGTATTGTAGGATATCAAACACCTGCGTCCAGGTTTTCATGGTATCTACAGCTCTTGCTGATGTGTCCGAGAGGACGTCTGTGTTCTGGCTCGTGCTTTCATTATCCGCTTAGCCATTTTCCATGGAGCCATGATAGTAGTAAGCTCACAACTGTGTTATCTGTTACAGGGAAACTCGTAAACTTCTTAGTCTATTAAAGCTTGTTGTTCTATGAAAATGCAAATAGAATTCAAACTTCAATATCTTTTTCACCTCAAGTGTATCAATTTACGAATACCTTTAGTGACAATGTATTTGTTAGCTTTAATGAAAAAGTTAGGCGGTGATCTGCGATCTTATTCGAAATCATTTCCATTGAGCTGTATTTAATTCCATTAATATTTGGGGGTTTCCAACCGGGAGCTTGGATAAATAAGGTTTGAAACTTTCCGAAATTATGTTTAGCAAAAACTCAATTCTGAGATAATCTTGTTTAGCCCTTTAATTAACTGTGTTTATCGTTAAGTTCTTTTTGGGTTCTAGGACTTCAGGAATTTGATAGTAGCTCTAGATAAGATTTCCAAAACTCGAAATCGTGAAGTGATTAATCATTAGCTAATTGTCTTTAATATTTAATTAACCCTGCTTAGTGTTTATGGTATTTCAGAAGTTTGGATTTCGTGAATCTAGAGTGTGATGAATGGTGAATATCCGAACTCCAAATGCGTGAAGCTTACTATTTCACTTTTAGTTGGGGTATAGCTTTTAGATATTTGGGGTTTCATGCGTCAGAAAATTAACTTTATTACATTTTCGACAGTCCATTACCCATAATGATGTGTCAAAGATTATTTAGGTACACGTGTATTGGGACTATGATCCTTAGAACACTTTTCAGACATCGGGACATTGGATTTACTACATGGTGAAACGCTCGAAGTGAAAAACTCTGAATCAGTCTCTAGAGGCTTGGCCTCTTTAACAATCAAGCGGCTCCAAAAACTCAGGGAAAAAGGGGTTGTTCGATCGACTGGGAAGCTTAATCGACCGTGGGCCTTGCACGCACCTTAAGGCTTAAAAAATTTAAAAGTGTTCCAACAAGACCTATGACAAGACTTCCCCAAAATCGTCCCAAAAGAAGGTTTCCTCAACTCTTCCCACAGAAACACCTCAATGCTATTCCTTGAGGGAGCTTGCCCCTCTTTTTCCAAGTCTACCTCAAAATCATAAAGTTGATGGTGCTCTCCTTGTTGTGCCAATATATCGTTCATTGGTTGTGCACCCTTGTTCTCTTAAATGGACTCCAAATGTCACCATCACAAATGGTTTTGTCCTTTGGGTGTGTCACGCCCTTCACAAACCATCACACCCAAATGAATTTCCACTCCCCTTCATGGACCAGGTGCACCCAAAAAAACCTATGCGTTCATCAACCATCTCATCCCTTAAGACCAGTGTGCCCCAACCTTGGTGCACTCCTCATGCCAGCATGCCCTAACCTCTTTGGTGTGCCCCTTCTCTTGATCACTTTTTCCCCATGCTTCACCGCATGCTTGGGAAATCCCCTTGGCGTGTTCGCGTGCCCACTTTCCTAACTAGTATGACTCTTGGGTGTTAGAGTAACCCTACATTTCGTCTCCTTCAAGACTTGGGTGAGGGTCTCCTCACCCTTCTAGCTGAATACCTTACAACTTCCAATATGAATACATGAATCTGCAGTTCCATGTAGTTTTTCAATCATTTTCTAGTCAAGTATTTCATTAATACTCCATTAGCAGATCTAGGAAATAATGAAGTACCTAGAATGAGATATTTTGAAGCTTCAAGGTGAGGCCTCCTTTGTTCATAATTTTCAAGGTGATCAAGATGATGCTCGTGTTTCAAATAATGGACAATATCCTGATACTAAGGATGATAAGTAAAATAAATAGTTTCATATTCAATCAAAAACAAGGAAAACAAGGAAACATTATCATTTTCAGCAACATAACTTGGTTCAACATGTCGAGCCAAGTGCAAAGCTAAGTCTCATCACTTTATAGTATTCGTGGTAGTTACTGTGAAATTATGTTCTTGAATATTGGTAAGCCAATGAGTGACTTTACATGACAGTAACATTTGAGACAAAAAGAATTTGACTGTAGGAAATGGACTTTTATTTCAATGTGCTTGCCAAGGATGAAATGGCGAAATTTTTCAACAGTTTTCACTAAAGTGTCAGCATGTTTTTCGATTAGAATGTATTTCATGTATACATCAGAGAGGTTCTAACTCATGAAATCTATTGGATTTTCAAAACTTTCTTCATCTCTCTCAAGAAGGATAGTAGAAACAGATTATTCTATGGCATTAGTATAAATAATGAAATATTTTGTAAAATCTATTTTTTCCAAAACAGAGGCTAAGACAATGGCATTCTTGATTTCAACAAAGGCCTTTTCATTTTCAGGAGTCCAAGAAAAGTTCTATTATTTTCTTAGCGGATTATGGATGGGTTTAACCATCTTTGCAAAATTAGGAATAAATATCCTTACAAAAAACAATTTCCATGAAAGACTGAATTCACTTTTTTAAGAAAGGGATTGGGATATTTTGTATAGATCTTACTCTTTCTGGATCAATGTTGATACAAAAATAAGAGACTATATGACCAAGTAGTTTATCTAATATTACACCAAAAATATACTTTGTGAGATTCAAAGATACACCATATTTTCTACAACGCAAAAATACCTATATGAGATGATCAAAATGATATTTTCATAACTTGGAATGGACCGTAAGTTATTCAAGATAAATTTGTATGATAATTCCAATAAGATCATCAAAATCTCCAAGATTGACCATACCAGAATCTTCCCTTTTGTTGGGAAATTTTGTTTCCATAGTTTCTTACACCACCAAAGTGGTTCTCTCTTATGAAAATCCACACTAAGTTGAACATATCCTTATTTTGGAGTATACAACCCTCTTGGGTCACCATCCCAGATTAACTCTCTTCTCATTCAGTCAAATGAATATTGGCTCCCCTTAAAGCCTGAATATACATGTCCCAATGAATCAAATCATCACCATTAAGTCTTAGCATCTTCCCAGTCATCAATCATTTATTCCATATAGTGGTTGTGGTTGGGTCCCCAACTTGAGCTAAGTAAAAATAACCCCCACTCTCTAGTTGTGAGCGTATTCCAACATTTAGAAGATGTCCCCAATTGCAACCAACCCACAAATCCAATCCAATCCGGACCAAACTACCTATACCAATCCTCCATACCAGACCATTCTTGATCAAGTTGGACGCCTTAATCATCGCTTTCCAGTTAATAGAGATACCTGGAAGTATTTTGTTCGGGTTCTGAATCGACTTAAGAAAAGTAAGAGGCACAGTATATTTTTGATGTGCTACTCTAGTCCAGAGGCTCGATGATTTGATCAATCTCCAAGTACACTTTGCTATGAGAGGAACATGCATAAATAGTGTATCACCTCTTCATGTATTGTGTATTCATGAGGGGTGTTTGGGCAGAGACTCTAATCCTATCAAATACACTACAGTGCTGGCAGGGAAATTCCTTTAATGAAGCCTTGAAGGATTGAATGCTTGTGAGGGGGAACTGTGATACTAGGGATTTTCCTTTCATAATAGCATGGGGGATCTGGATGGCACAAAATAATGTTGTTTTCAAAGACGAGGTCATTTTGACTTATAGAGTGGTTGATGTATGTCTTAGTATTCTTGAATTTTACAAAAAATCGAGAGGAGAGGAGCTCGGCCTTACCCGATTTGTTAGGGAGGAAACTTTTGATAACATCGAGTTGTGGGCTTAGTTCGACGAGGTTGATTCTAGGGATAAAATTAAGTGTGGAGGGGGTGGTTTTCTATATCTCTCCAATTCCCATTTATTCCTTATAAAGTCAGGATTGGGGGTTGGAACAAATAACTATGATGAGGTATTGGATTTAAAACTTATGTTATTATTTGTTGTGGAAAAGGGATGCAAAACATTGCAAGTATTCGATGACTCCTTTATAATCAAAAGGAGTACAAAGATGTCACATTTCTCGTCTTGTTCCAATTTTTGAGGAAGTAATGAGAATCATCAATGTTTTTTAGTCTATCTCTTTTACTCATCTCTAAAAGGAGTGGAATCAGTTGGTGAACAGGCTTTCCAAAGAAGCCTTACAATTAGATTATGGACTTTGGTATATAGAAGAGCAGTCAGCAGCGGGAATCCATGGTTTCTATCACAGACCTTTTCATGAAAACCAGAACAATTAATTTCTCAATTCATCAGATCGGTATTTTTGGTCATTTTGTACAATTTTGTAAGCTTCTATGTTGAACAACTAATCCTTTATACTTTTGATGGCAATGTATAATCATTTGGATACTTGGGAGCCCCAGATATATAGTAATCGGATTATATTACACTGATGGGAATGTAATGATGCATATACTGCATCGATAGTAATGGTACCTACCTTTATTTTTGATAATATATATAAGACTATTATCTATGTCTTGTATATATCTATGAATGTAATTTTGTTTACTCTTAATGAAATTACGAGTTTTCCGGAGGAAAAAAAAAAGATCATCAAAATCTATATGCATATCCCTCTGAAAAGTTTCGCCTGCATTAATTTAGCCAAAGGGAATACATTCATATGCAAAGGTGTCCCATTGGGTGGTGAATGTGGTTGTATATATGTCAGCTCTCTTGAGGTGTATTTGGTTATATCTTGAGAAACCATCAAGGAGTGACATCATATGTGACTCTACTACTTGTTGGAGAATCATCTCCATCTTAGGGAGAGGGAAATTATCTTTCACACTTGCCTTGTTAAGGGCATGGAATTCAATGCATAACCTAATATCCCCATTTTTATTTCTAATTGAAACTAGTTTAGCAACCCATTTAGAATATTTTACAGGGAAAATGATATGGGTTGCAAGCATCTTTTCCACTTCCTTTCAAATAGTGGTCACTAGTGCAGGGTTAATCGGCATTTTCCTTTGCCTAATAGGTTTATTATTCTCTTTAATAGGGAATGCATGTTGTACTATGCTAGGGTCAAAACCTCGTAAGTCATCATAGGACCAGGAAAATACATCACAAAATTCACGAAAAAAAACCATGAATTTATGTTTTTCTTCTTTTGAGCATTGGGCTCCAATGTTTAAAATTTTAGGTTCTTTTCCTATCCCAATGTTAATCAGAATCGTGTCCCCAAATTTCCTTTTGGAGTATTCTTTAGTATCCTTTTCTTGATTACTTGCATCAATGGAGGAGAAAGAACCTTCAAAGGGTGCTAACTCTTTAGGAAATTTATTGTCATCGAGGTATACAACGTCAATTTTATTCAAAGGTTCATTTCTCAAGAATGTACAAATGCTTTTGTCATCATGAAATACTTGCAAAGATTCTATGTTATCTGGTATATGTTGGAGATATAGGGAAACAATTGTACAATGATGTCTTTCAAGGAGAAATTGTTTTTTAGGATGGGTTGTATAAACAACTAGCCTGTCAGCCATAAAATTTATCTCTCTGTGCACATAATTGATGTTAAAAGATAGGAAATTTGAAATCAAGTCCCAAACAACCTGGGTATATTGTTTCAAAATCTTGTTAGAAGGATTATAAATTTTCCTAACCAAATTTACAAATAATTCGGAATAATTGAATATTGTGAAGTGTTGGCATACTAAATTAGCAGAGTTATCAAGGCCAAGTATAAGAGATTCAAACTATGTTACATTGTGCATGCAAGAAAAGTTAAGTCTATAAGAGAAATTTTGAATCTTACCCAAGGGAGAGTATAACACAACACTCATGCCTTTTCCTTCATTCACACATGTACCATCAAAATTCTTGTGCCAAATATAATTATCTTTATCCTCAGGCGTTTGCATAACACATATTTATTCATTTAAGAAGATAGAGAAAATGCCATTGTCTTCTTTAATGAAGTTGATGTGTGGTTGGGGAATACTATCAATATAAGGGGAAATGTGCCCTTATTTAAGAACTATAATGTTCTTTCTTTCTTTTGGAAGAGACATATGAGTGTCATCCATGGACATATATCCTCTTGTCAAATCTTTCCAATCTTAGCCAAGAATGATTGAATAATTACTAGCATCCATATCAATCACCTGGATATTACAAGTTGTGTGTATTTCGGGATGTGCACAAAGCACAAGAGTCACATATTTAATTTCATTAATG
This sequence comes from Picea engelmannii, assembly GCA_009831015.1. Classification (NCBI taxonomy): domain Eukaryota; kingdom Viridiplantae; phylum Streptophyta; class Pinopsida; order Pinales; family Pinaceae; genus Picea; species Picea engelmannii. Next base: position 149,685 of record ML811324.1, read on the forward strand.
GTAGATTATTTTTATTTATTGTAGGCCAACATATTTCTAGAATTTTCATTTGTGCAAGACAAGCCAAGCTCCTCCATTATGGTTTTAGACATAACATTTGGTCCAGACCCACCATCGATGAGACAACAATGTGTGATCTTGTCGATAATATTCAATTTTAATAAAAAGGTGGATTCCTAATAGAATGTATAGAATGGTTTATGTCGGGACTTTGTTATCTTATAAGGCTTCATCTTCTTCTTCAATAATCAGATTAGCGATAGAAGGAGTTTTTCCTTCTATAAAACCTTTCAAAAGTTCTTGTTTTCTAGGAACAACAACCATATCTAACAGAGTGGCATCAACTTTGATAGTGGCTATCTATTTCAATATATTGTATCTATGATATGAAGTAGAATAAGGTGATGTAGAAGCTCTAGGTTGTTGAGTAGTCTTGGTTGATTAATCAGATGAATTTCGGGTGCTACGCGTATTGAATCGTTTGGATGTTGAACCAGATGGATTATGAATATTAGTGGTCTTTTGAGGACCTCCTTTGTTCTTATTAAAATAGGAATGACTTATAATATGTACTATCATAATGTCATCCTCATGTACCCAATCTAAGGTTGCAATGGTAGAATCTGTTTTTTTACCAAAAATCCTCTCTCAGGAATTCTTTCTATGTTCACGAGTGTTTTCTTCCTGATTTTCTTCACAAAAGTTACACCAAGCTCTGGGAAGAATAACCTTGGGATGAAAGGCTTGGGTTTGATTATGAAGAGAATCTTGTGTAGAGATTTCTTGAGCGGGTTGGGCAACCATTCTATTTTCAAAAGAAAAAATTATGGTATTCATGTCTTGAACCAATTGTAAAATTGATGTTATGCAATCTTGTTTACTTGAATCTATAAGAGGCAGACCAGTTCTAATGGCTTATTCTTCATACTCAAGGCATATTTGCAAAGATAACACAAAATTATCTGCATTTTTCTCTTCTAATCGATGATGATAGGAAGGCAATGCATTATAATAATGCATAAGAGAAGCTTTGTTATGGGGCCTAATGACCTCAATAATCTAATTATAAAGTTTGGTGAAGTGAAGGATAAAAAAATTTATAGTTTTTGCTTGATTAAAGGTCAAGTTATGTAATTTTTAAGAAAATATGTTGGGCTTTGAATCTTCCCATAGGTTGACCTAAACCAATAACAAAGTTCAACCTAAGTGGAGAAGGCTTTAGGAGGTAGTTCAAAAAAATCAACAGTTGCTTTCCCTTCTAGAGAATTGACAAGAAGGTGCATGAAAGTGTCACTGTCATTGGCACCAATGTTATGACATAAATTTTAAAAATGATCGAATGCTCATTAACAAAAATGGTTCCATTGCCTGAGAATTTGGGTATATTCTCTTTAAACTTTGGAAGATGAGTATTTGTTGAATTTAAGTTCAAAGGTAAAGGCACATGCCACAAAGTGGTATTATCATCTTCTTCAAAATGAAACAACCCATATTTTCAAATGATATTTCCAAGATATTTATATCGGATTGGATAGGGTTGAAATGATTGTACATACTCCCAATTAACTAGGAGGCAGAGGCTTGACTTGAACTAGAAGAAGAAGTCATATTGTTTCTTGGTGAAAAATATCGAAAGGGACTTGTGAGTTATGCTTTAGAATCAAAAATAGATTTATTGATCTGCTTATGAAGATTTTGAAGAATTCTTTTGTGTTTCCTGATTTCATTCAAGGGGTCACACTCAAGAGATTGACCTCTAATTCTGTGTGAGAATCAGAGGGGTGTGGTCATGAAACAACTCAAGGATGGGCAAGACAATTACATATGTTTCTCTCAACAATGTCTCTTCTCTCTTGGACTTCACTATCTCATGAGATAATGTTCCAAGGGCGTTCAAGTTTCTCACAATAAGTGGCAGTCTCCAAAATATGATCAAATAAAAAAGAAGTCATACTAGTTTGGTCAAGAAGTTGCGTTGGAATGCCAAGTTTTCTAGTAGTAGGCAAGTTCATGAATGGATAATAGAGATCTCAATCAATTGTCACAGAAAGGGAAAGCCAATTAAAATAGGGATCATTTATTCCCCGATACGATCGCCAGAAATATATTGACGTTGAAATTGTAATGTTTCAATCATTGACACCTCAACCCCCTAAGGCTAGATATGGGTAAAGAGGGAATGATACATTGGGTTTATAGCCTTAGGAAAGCGAAAAAAGAGTTTATTTTAAACAAAATCTTTACATGAAAGGACTATGAATTATTTTATTTTAAGAATATTTGATTTTTAAAGTTTTGTAATTTAAGGCTTATAAAATATATCCATAAAAAAAAAAAAGTAAATTTAAACAAAGATAATGGAACTTTAATTAAAAATGAAGTAATGACGTATACAGAATAAGCCTTTAAATGATTGATAATTCATGCAATAAAAAATAAAGTAAATTATTTTAGAAATAAAAAAATAAAAAAAGTTTATTAATGAAAAAATAAATGAAATATATGGAGCTGAAAAAAGAAACAAATAATAATTTTTGAATTTTAATAAAGGGAAAACAAATTCTTTTAAGCCAAGAGGGAAAAGTCAACATAGAATAAATGAACCATAATTAGTCCTTTTATTAATAAAACTACCCATACAATGTTTTGGACATAACAATTTCTTCAATTCATTACGAAAACTTGGACCGAGAATTACTCTAGAAGTCCTATATTTAATGAAAATCATACAAGGACAACCAAATTCTGAAAAGGAAAAAACAGGAGATGACCTCGCTTGGATCACTCAAGAAATGTGATACACAACAGTTCAAAATATGCAAAAAAATGTCACTAGTTAGCACTAAAATTTTTTAGAACTTTAATTAGAGCAAACAAACAAAAAAATAAACCACCTCATCAAAAAGACCAAATCATGCTTCCACCTTGCATTTCTCTGTCACTTTTCGAGAAATCCCTGCTATCAACAAAATTTTTAAGTCCATAGAAAACTGAGTATGGGTATGAAATTAAAATTATGATGAAATTCTCTCAAAGCTCCAACATAACTCTCTATTAGTTAGGACTTTTGTTTGCATTGATTTCTTCTTCATTGTATACTCCTTTTCAACAATTAACAGTTGCAACTATTTTCTTAATTAATGACTATATAGGAAATGAGAAGAGAGATCAATAACACATTGGTTCTAATAAGATAAGTATTTGAGGGTTTATATTCACAAGTTAAAGTGAGGAGGAAGTCGGGGTCCCACTATTTCATGTGTAAAATAAAATGAAACCTTATCACTCTCGTCATATAGTTTATCCCTTGTAACTCCCATTCGACAACAAGGAAACACATAAGAAATGTGAACATCAAATAGATAAACAATTGTCAAATCACACACACACACACACACACACACACACACACACACACACAACCTTGTTTCTACAAATTTTCACATCAAGTCCAAAATATATGATCAAAATAACTTGGTCCACATAATCACATAAATGTCATAATTTAAACTATCTTCACTTATCAAAACAAAGTGCATGTGACCAACATTTAAACATGAAAAGTAAATTAACCATTAAATTTGAGAAATTTTTGGTTGTGTTAGCACTCTATAAATTTTGTTCGACTGATAGACAAATGATAGAGGTAACGATTTCAACCTACTTTAAAGTCGGGCACTAGCCTGCTCAACTCAAAGAGGGCTCGCTTGTGTCACTTGATATTTCTTTGGAAATCAATGGCTAGATTTAGTTTGTTTTGGGGGGGTTTATAAATTTATTGGCTAGGAAGGGGAAGGACACTCAGGGCTATGGAGTAAAAATTCTGAAAGTGAGTGAAAACAATGACTGGTTCACTGAACTCTCTAGAGGATAAAGGCTATATGAGGCAATGAATCTGAGTTGTAAATTGTATTTAAGAAAGGTGTAGGAGGAAAGAAAAAACACATAACTATATCAGAGCATTGTTGAAATGAATTTTGAATTAGTTAAGAAGAAATATACACGGTTTAAATTGCTTAAGCCAAGAGCATCATAAGACGGATTCTGAGCTTTTTAACTCTCCAATTTAAATGAAAGAAAATTTAAATGGAATTGAATAATCACAGGAAATACATACAATGAAAGAAGACAAAACTCATATCACCACCATTAGAATCTTTTCATAGAGACTTCAGAAAAAGCTTCTGAATATATATTCAATCAAGCTTCAGAAAGTTACAAAGTCCTCCTGCTACGAGGGCATGCCCCTCTCTGATCAGTCCTCTTTTTCATTTATATTTTAATAGTATATATAGATAAATTACATCTGGGATTCAAAACGAATCATCTTCCCCTTAATACCAAAAATAGACATCAGTTACAAAGAAGGAGTAAGGTACAACATTGTACTCCTATTTTCTAGGGGACGTTATAACCAAAACTGACATATTTGAGTTTTTTGCTTTGAATGCCACATGTCTATATCATTACAAAATTTTCTGAAACATACTTAATTTAGCTTGAAATTTATTTCAGATTAGCAATTTCTTCTTTCAAAGTGTCAAGCCAAGCATGCTGGTTTTCTCCAACGCTTTCAAACACTTCAGCTTCAACCTTTGTCCTTTGTCTCTTTCTCCTTTTCCTCTTAAAAATTCGTGTGTGATGCTCATCTGCATATTCGTTGATGATTAAATCCTTCATGATGGGATTTAATTTGACCTCTTTATCTACACATGGCTCCTCTGCAGGCTTCGTGTGAAATTGCGATGTCAGTATTCGTGTGACAAGCTTTTCTTTCTTCTTTACTGATAAATTTGTCATATTATTTGAATATCTCGGTTCACTGGAGGCCCCTTGGTCTGTCTTATCCATTCTCTCTGGTTTTCTAGAAAGCACGAGCTTATCTCCCTTAGCTATACATGAATTTGAATGATCATTCAGTTTGTGAGGACCCCATTCAGGAATGAAACGTTAATCACCTAAAACAGAGTAATGTCATCCATGTTTTGAATGTTAGTCATCATTGAGTGTCAATCATAGGTTACTGACGAAAGTACTAGAAAGGACTACAACTTATCATGCTCGGCTATCAATTTCAAATGATGAGCCTTCAAATTAGTTTTATGGCGGCGTTTACCCGACTTCGCACGGATGAAAAGTACACGAACAACTGTTGTGAGGTGATTTGATGGGCCGTCAACTTTCCCTTTCCACATGAGATCCTTGGATGTGATGTATATCTAATAATTTTCTGATGCGTGACATCGAGGTGGGCTTGGGTGGTTTTAAAATTACCTACTTTTCCCCCCAATATGTATCTGGTGGTGCCACGTGCCCTTGAAACAAAACCGCAGTATTCTTATTGGCCCGCCTCCAAGAGATTAACTGGCGCACTATTTCTCCGCCCGTTATGTTCCACGACCGTCGATTGGCAACGCCCATGATCCATGACCCATTGGGTCTTATTGACTTCATTGTTCCACTATATTTAGATCTGTCTACTAAATATGGCCTCATCCGCTAATCTATCACTCCTCCATACCGACTTAGCCTCCTGCTAAGTCCTGAGGCTAGGAATCCATATGAAATTTTTTACAGTGATAACATGGGCTCCAAATGGGGATTCTATCCTCCCTATGAGGTAGCCAAGAATAGTAGACCTTATGCCTCATCCATTGGAGCTTCTCTCATAACAGGTGTGTGTCATTCTCTAACCTAGAGACTGAACGTTGGATGTACTGCTAAAATCTAATTGAACACTTTATTTGCAATCCAAACTTGAAAATTCTTGATCATCAAGATTATGTACACCTACCTACCCTAATAGTTGAAATGCGCTTCCAATCAGATGAAATCATAATGCCAATGTAACCATGCAAGCATATTATCTAACGCTAGGTTCCTCTGCACATACTTTTTCCAAAATCTGCTCACCAACAACTCCTTTGGGAAGTTAGATATGAATTTGATTTCTAGGATTTCAATAATATTGGGAATGTTTATTGTTTCTAGCAAAATTGCAAATGGATCTTCCAACGCATGCATAAGGTCCAAACTATATCTCACTTCTTCCATTGTATTTTGGTTTTCATGTGATTCACCCTGTCGGTTTCCATCAAGAGGTTGATAGATCTATTGAGATGGATGGAAGTAACAACCTCCTGAATCAGAAGATAGTATTGG
>ML811324.1:175632-196685 GCA_009831015.1 Picea engelmannii
TTGGAATTTTACCTTGATTCCTTAGACCCTACTATAGCTCTTCTTATGAAGAGAGAAATAATTCCAAATATCAAATTAGAGCTCACTTATGTCAAATAGATTACATTTGAGAGAGATATGTCATTTATAGGTAATCCCCAACCTCAAAGTCAAACATTTGAAATGAAATAAATACAAGGCCATTGTATAAATTTTCTATTGGCTTTTTCAACTTGTTAAAGAAAAATGGATAAGGCTCTCCCCATAAACAAAATTCTCAACATGACAAGAAATTGGGTGCTTTAGTGGGTCAAACAACAATAGGCATGCCACCCTAAAACAAGGTTTTTACAATTCAATAATTGTTAAAGTTTTACTTATACAACTAGCAGTTACGGTTCTTCTTTATTATTATAATGATTTAGCACATTAGTTGCATAAATAAGATCACTAAAAGAGAGGCAATCACAAAAACATTAGAGACGCACAAATTATCCTGGGAAACCCTCATGGGGGAGAAAACCCAGCAAAAACTTCCTCAATATAGATAGACCAAAGACGGAACAGAAGATCCTCCTCTACTCCTTCACTAGGAAGAGTAGCACACCACTTAACTAAGAAATACTGAGAGATAGACCAAAACCCTCCTTGGCGTCACCCCGAATTCCAATAGCTTCTCCTCTAAGACTTGTGCACTGCAGAGATAGATGGTGAGTGTGTCCAAATGAGGCATTGGCCTCTCTTATAAATAATGGTCTAGCCATCCTATAATTAGGTTTGGGTCGACCTGTCACTTTACCCTCTTAATTTACATTTAACTATCAAGGCACAATAGGGCCTATTTTTTCTAAGGTTGATCCAGGTGGATATCGGTGGCCACACACCTTTTCCAACTGGATTAAAATAGTTTTCTGGCAATTTTGGTAATTTACTATTTTTAGCAGTTTTTCAGGCCTTGAAACTTCCAGAGCCGTTTTGAGGCCCTAAATGATGTTTTTTGGGGAAAACAAGGAGCAACATGGAAATAAATTCCATGTTTCAAAATGAATCTCCTCGACGATGCCTTTCCAATGGGCTATCATGTGCCTAAAACAGAGATCGTATGCAAAAGTTACGACCCTAAGAAGTTGATGTACTAACTTACCCAAATGGGGCCCACATGACTTTTGGCGCTTCATCTCCTAGGGTTAGGTTTTTGGATGTCTAGGGTTTTGGGCATTCCTTTTTATTGTAAAAGGGCCATTAAAGCCTCATTGTAATAATCTTCTTGCGAATGAGCCCAGTCGTCACATCTCTTCTCAGAGATAAGCAACCACCATTCCAGCAAGCTTGTTTCCGTTGCATTTTGCAGTTTCAACTTATTTCCTTATTGAATAGAAAACCAGTTTTATTGTATCTCTATTATTTTGTGTTAAGCACTTGTTAATAATCTGTAGTCATTTCGTTATGCTCATAAAATCTGGATCAGTGGTATCAGAGTGGTTTTCTCCTTGTCATCTTAATGCATGTCCCCAACGAGGTCAGAGTACAAAGAGTTGGGTCTCGAGATTATTTCTCTTGAGGAAAAAATCTCTCGCACGCCCAAGCGACCTCTCATGGTAGGATAAAATAAAGATGGCGGGACAGGAGATCCTTTCAAAATGTTGCTTGAGGAATCCCTCACGCAACAGAGGAACGAGATGATGGATAGTTTCACGCAAATCCTTTAGGGGCTACCAACAGGCGACGCATCTTCTTCGAGCGGAGGCACCACCCCCTTCAAGGTACAAACAAACTTCGATATTCCTATATTTGAAGGTCAGATAGACGTAGATGTTGTAGACAAGTGGTTGAATCTACTAGAAGGCTATTTTTCTGTCCATAACTTTTCGAATAGAGAAAAGATTACTTTTGTGCTCCTCAAAGCCATTCCCCATGTCAAAGATTGGTGGGAAAATTTCTGTGACCAAAAGGAAACAGAGGAACCCTCATTATTTACAGTCACAGCCACCTGGGAATCCTTCAGGGATGTTATTAAGGAACAATACTACAATGTTGGAAGTTATGACGACTTGTATACCAAATGGACCACACTGCGGCAAGAAAGAGACCAAGCAGTGGAAGATTTCACAAATATCTTCCATACCTTGCACACCAAGATAGGTATCAAAGATTCAAAGCGACATCTGGTGCTCAAGTATCACGGTTCTCTACATAGATACATCCAGACCAAAATGGAATTTTAGGACATCTCATCCTTGGGCACGGCCTACCGATATGCTATCAAAATCGAGCAGAAGCTCAAACAAAAGACGCGAAAATTTGGGCTTGGGAACCCCTCACAACAAAAGACAAGAAAGGGTGGCCCCAACTCACAGAGAAAATATGGATAGTATCAGGACAACCAGTGCAAGTTGGAAGCAAAGAAGGACACCGAAAAGACAAAGAAAGACACCGAGAAGTGGTGCGACTTCCATAAGAGCCCTTGGCATAACACTATTGACTACCGCTCAAAGTAGTCGTCAGTGGTTGAAGTGAAATCCTCTGAATCGTATGTGGGTTTTGACTCTGAGTCAGAACCAGAAAGGGGAAGATGGATCATTGGCGTGGAACCCAGTGCCACCATTTCTACCACCAAGCTTCAGCCTGGTGAACTAGACGAGCCAGAAGAAGGAGAGCACCTCTTCCATTCATAGATGTGGGTAAAAGGCACCCCGTTGCACTTCATCATTGATAGCGGTAGCCAGAAGAACCTCATCTCAGCAGAAGTCTTCAAGCAGTTGGCCCTACCAACAACACCGCACCCACAACCCTACACCATTGGATGGCTCCACCAAGGAAGCAATCTCCATGTCAGCCAACAGTGTCGACTGTCGTATGGCATCAATCCCTTCAAAGATGAGGTATTGTGTGATGTTGCTCCTCTCGAAGTTTGTGATGTTCTTTTGGGCCAACCTTATTTATGAAAACGTCATGTTGTATATGAGTCTAGGCCTTGTAGTGTTATTATTACTTTGAATAGGAAAGTGTACAGGATACCCGAGGCAGTCCCACCTAGTGTTATTTCCTTGATCTCTGCTAAGCAATGCAGGAAGGTCATCTCTCAGACGGGGAAGTTTGTATTCTTCATGTTTCGCTCTCAAAATGAGCGAAAAATCATAGCCACATCTAGGGTCTTTGTGGCTGACCTCTCCACATAGCAGAACCAAGTAGATAAGGTCCTGGAATAATACTCGGATATCTTCTACTCACCTACCAGGGTACCTCTACATTGCCAGGCCAAGCACCCCATCAATCTGACCCCCGTCGCACCGCTGCCCAATAGGCTAGTCTATTGCTACTCTCTGTTACAGAATGAAAAGATCAAGAGACAAATCAAATAACCACTCCATAAGGGGCACATCCATCCCATCTCATCACCTTGTGGGAGCCCAATCGTGCTGGTACATAATCACAGACTCTACATTGATTATCGGGCTCTGAATAAAATCACAGTTAGAAATCGATACCCGATTCCCTAAATCAACGACATCCTTGATCAACTCACGAGGGCCAAATACTTCAGTAATATTGATTTGAAGTCTGGCTACCACCAGGTCCCGATAGAACAGACAGATGTATGGAAGATCGCCTTCAAGTCAAAGGAAGGCCTTTTTGAATGGTTGGTCATGCCCTTTGGTTTGACAAATGCTCCAGCCACTTTCATGAGGATGATGGATGATATCCTGTGACCATTCACCAATACTTTTGTAATGGTGTATATGGATGACATTCTCATTTAAAACAGGAGTTGGGTTGAACACTTGCAGCGTATTCAGCAAGTTCTGCACACCCCGCGACAGCACAAGATATACGCCAACTTGAAAAAATGATCCTTTGGCATGGACAGGGTCCATTACCTAGGCTACATCGTTGATTAGCATGGCGTACATGTGGATCCAGCCAAGATCCAAGTCATTCATGGCTAGTCAACCCCAACCACACTCACTGAGCTTCAGAGCTTCTTGGGCCTTGTCAATTTCTACCGAAGGTTTGTATTGGGATTCTCCCATATTGCATGGGCCCTCAGCCAAATAACCAGGGGTGGTGGTAAGGAGAAATTTGCGTGGGGTCAGTCCCAACAAAAAGTGTTTTATGACTTGAAGTAGTGGTTATGCTCAGCCCCAGTACTTTCACTACCAGACCTGTAGCAACCCTTTGAGATCGAGACAGATGCTTCAAACTATGTTGTGGGCGTCGTTCTCACTCAGCATGGCCACCCCATGGCCTATCATAGTGAGACACTATCATATGTTGTCCGTAAGTACCCTACTTATGACAAAGAAATGTACTCCATTGTGCAAGCCTGTCGCTAGTGGAGACATTACATTCTTGGGAAGGAGATATTCATCCACATTGATCATAAGCCACTACAATTCATGCAGACACAAGGAAAATTGTAGAATGACCGCCATCAAAAGTGGTCCACATACTTGCAGCAACTCCACCTCAACATCAAGTATAAAATAGGAAGCACCAACCGTGTCGTTGATTGCCTCAGCAGACCACCAGTCATGGTACTCACCACAATACTAGACTCTTACAACCATGACACCTCTATATGGCCCCAACTCTATGAGACAGACCCAAACTTCGCGACCACCTACCAAATGTTGGGTGCAAACGCAGTTGTCGATAATTTCCATCTTTATAATGGGTTGGTGTGTCATCTGGGACATATATGTGTTCCATCAAGCGAGCGAGGGAAGTTGATCTAGGAAGCCCACTACAGTCGGGTGGCATGACACTTTGGTGTCGAAAAAACAGTGGCGATGCTACAGAAACATTTCTATTGGCCGAAAATTTGATAGGAGGCCAGCAAGTATATTAGGTCATGTATTGTCTAGGCTATTGCCAAACTGACCACTAAGAAACAAGGCATGTACACCCCTCTTCCTACTCCTAACAGGCCATGGGAATCCATCTCAATGGACTACATGTCGGGCCTCCCATCCACCAAGCGGGGAAACGATTATGTTTTTGTCGTTGTTGATCATCATAGTAGAGGCCACTACCAAGCTCTTCTTTGAACGAGTCCGGGTACATTTTGGAATCCCACAAACCATTGTCTCATATTGGGACATTTGATTTCTCAACACATTTTGGTCGAGCCTCTAGTCACTGTTGGAAACCAACCTCACCAAATCCATGACCTTCCACCCCGAGACAGATGGCCAAACCAAGGTCGTAAATCGAATGATTGTGCATATCCTTTGCATGTATAATTCCAAGCACCCTCGTACATGGGATGAGAGCCTTCCCTATATCCAGCATAGCTACAATCGAGCCCTGCATATCTCAACCAGCCACAACCCCTTTCAGGTGGGGTTGGGATTCCAACCATTGGGTCCCATAGATGTTGCACTTCCCCTTGTGGTCACCTCGACCGAATCATCTACTACTCCAATTGAAGATGACAAAGCCACCCGGTTCATTGAGTGGATCCAGCACATTCGCCAACAGGTTCAGGATATCCTACAGAAGTCCAATGACAAGTACAAGCAGCGCCATGATCAACATCGGGTGCCACATAAGTTTCAGGTGGGTGACAAAGTTTGGTTGCACTTGCAGAAAGAACACCTTACAGGACCCCATCGGAATCTTTGCCCACTTCGTTATGGGTCATACACCATCACCAAGGTTGTGGGAGATAATTCTTTTGAGCTCAACATTCCTCCTTTCCTTGGCCTGCACCCAGTGTTCAATGCAGATCTCCTTCGCCCTTATTTCCCACCATTATTGGACACCTCGGAAGTAACAGAACAACTGACACCAACAGAGCTCAACCTAGACTACATACAACAGGCATCCAGTGATCAGATTGTGGACACACAAATCAACGGAACTCGACAGCAAAGGATCTAGCTTTATCGAGTTGTCAAAGCATGGTAGCTCCTGCACCAAGGCAAGTGGTACACCCGAGGCCAAATTCAGCAAAAATTTCCTCATTTGATGGGGGAACTCAACGAAATGGAGACCATTGCTTCCTAAGGAGGGAGGATTGATCCAGGTGGATATCAGTGACCACCCACCTTTTCTAACTGGCTCAAAACAGTTTTCTGGCAATTTTGGTAATTTACTATTTTTAGCAGTTTTTCGGGTCCTGAAACTTCCGGAGCCATTTTAAGGCCCTAAACGACGTTTTTTGGGAAAACGGGGAGCAATTTGTAGTGCCCCAAAATGAATCTCCTCAACGATACCTTTCCAACGGGCTATCATGCGCCTAAAACGGAGATCGTATGCAAAAGTTACGACCCCGGGAAGTTGATGTACTAACTTACCCAAACGGGGCCCACATGACTTTTGGCGCTTCATCACCTAGGGTTAGGTTTTTAGATATCTAGGGTTTTAGGAATTCCTGTTTATTGTAAAAAGGCCTTCAGAGCCTCATTTTAATCATCTTCTTGCAAATGAGCGCAGCTATCGCATCTCTTCTCAGAGATAAGCTGCCACCATTCCAGCAAGCTTGTTTCCACTACATTTTACAGTTTCATCTTATTTCCTTATCGAATAGAAAATCAGTTTTACTATATCTCTGTTATTTTGTGTTAAGCACCTGTTAATAATCTGTAGTCATTTTTTTATGATCATAAAATCTGGATCAAAGGCACAATAGGGCCTAATTAAATATAATATAATAGTATTATTCAACTCTCTCTCAAATAGAATATTCTTCGAAGTTACAATATTTCAACACTCCCCCTTAACAAGAAGGGTATTCTACTGACAACATTAATAACAACTAACTGGACTCAATACATCATCAAGAGGGGGAGACATTGTCATCATCATCGGGAGCATTGTTGGTCATATATATAGGTCATCAAAAAAATTTCTCATCATCAACATCAACAGCACAAATTTGGAATGACATCATCATCATCGACAACATGAAGCTGGAACATCGACATCATCAACAACATGAAGCTGGAAAATCAACATCATCAATAGCATGAAGTTGTAACAACAACATCATCAACAACATGAAGTTGGAACATCAACATCATCAACAGCATGAAGTTGGAACCACAACATCATCAACAACATGAAGCTGGAACATCAACATCATCAACAACATGAAGCTGGAACAACAACATCAACCACACAAAGTTGGAACATCAACATCTATATGTGGCAAAAGAACAAGGCATGTGCATCAACAACAACATATGTGGTACTCTGACAGACCGTCCTTACCGGACCTTCGATAGCTTCCCAGGAATCATAAGATTCCCTAAGATATAAAATCCTAACAAGCTACCACGTGGTATTATAACAAACCGTCCTTACTGGACCTTCGGGATCTGCCCAGGTATCATAAGATTCCCTAGGATATAAAATCTTAACTAAGCTACCGCTACCAACCACAGTTGGCATATACATGCACATGTACTCTGACAGAACGTCCTTACCGGACCTTTGGGATCTGTCCAGGGATGATCAATCCCCTAGGATATAAAATCCTAACTAAGCTACCCGTTGTTGGCCAGGATACCATAATATCATCAACATGAATCCCCCTTTCGAGGAAGGTCCTTTTGAACTACACCAAGCTTGTCTTGGAAGTACTCAAACTTCACACGAGACATAGGCTTAGTCAACACATATGCAACCCTCTAATATGTGCCAACATATTGGAGCTTTATAGCTCCCTTCTGCACCATGTCACAAATGTAGTGATACCGGATCTCTATGTGCTTTGTCTTATCATGGAACATTGGGTCCTCTATCTTCTTTATGCAACTCTGGTTATCACATAGAATCATGGTAGCTTCCATCTACAGATTGAACAGACCTGTCAACAACTTCTAAAGCCATATGGCTTCACAACTGGCGGAGAATGTTGCAATGTACTCTGCTTCTTCTGTATTGAGAGAAATACTAGATTGCTTCCTACTTTTCCATGAAGTCATGGTTGACCTCAAACTGAAACAACATCTTAAAGTTATTTTTCTGTCTGAATCACTTCTAGTCCAATCTGAATCAATATAGCCATACAATCTGAAGTCACAATCTCCACTATAACAAAGGCCATATTCCAACGTATCCTGAAGGTATCTCATCACATGCTTTGCAAATACAAGGTGAACATGTATGGGCTCCACCAGATACTAACTCAAGGTGTTCACATCAAAGCATATATCTGGTCTGGTATTCTTCAAATACATCAATGAACCAATCATCTATTTGTATAGAGTAACATCAACTATTTCTGACAAAGTATTAGCCAATATCTTCATATTCGTATCCATGGGTGTGACCATGGCTTTACATTCCAGCATGTCAAACTTCTTCAGTATTTCAACTGCATACTTCCCTTGGTTAAGGAAGATCTGCTCTGGGCTCTTCCATACTTCATGACCTAAGAAATAATGCATCGGGCCTAGGTATTTCATCTCAAAGTCTATAGTGAGATTCCTTTTGCAATCTATGATGAGATTTTATTCTCCTGTCAAGAATAAGTCATCCACATATAGTAGCAATACAACTGGCTCATCATTCATAACCTTGAAGTAAATATTAGAATCATCTTTACTCTTGGTAAATCCCAAGCTCATTAGAAAACTATCAATCCTGCCATACCAAGCTCTTGGAGCTTGCTTCAACTTGCAGACATGAGTCTTCATGTTTTGTACTTCGAAACCAAATTTTCACATCACATTGTACCAACCTGGTACACTTGTTCAACTACAACTTAATCTGCACAATCATGTCCTAGTTCTATGTGCTTTCTGCAAAGCACTATCTATCTCACTTCCTGAGAGTATTTCCTCTTCTCTCTCTGCAACTGTTCCTCTGGGACTAGGACTCTGCACCTACAGCTGTTATTTCTGAAGTTGAGAATGATGGCTCCATTCTCACTATGGTTGCTGAACTTTGAGAGTAACTTCTCTACTCTATCACGGCAACAACTTCATCTAAAACTGAGATTGGCTCAATAACTTACACCAAGGTTATCTTATCCTCTTTCTCTAGAGGTAACTCAATCTTCTATTGTAATCATGTCTCCATGGCCCAACTCATGTACTGAACCAAATAGCACTGGATATAACTCAATCTCAAATATAGGGATTTTCATACTTGCTCCCTCTGAATCTCATATTGTGTTAGCATTTTTTAATAAATCATACATGTTCTATATAAACTTCTTTTGATTATTGGAGAAAGTGTCTCGTCATAGTCTTCTCCCTCTTACTAGGATAATCCTCTGGACACAAATCAGGCTTTTCACATCTCTATGAATGGTCCTGGGGAGATCGCTCCTCCTTACTGTATCGTGAGGGTTGACTCCCTCTGAACTCTAACTCCTTTTGAGCCGGTACTTGGTGGGACCTCCTACCTCACTAATGGTGGATCCATCTTCTCCTAGTGATATGGATCATCAATGCTATATGGCTTTGCATCCTTCAAAGTGTCACGGGACCATACTAGTCTCTTCCTAGTTACTACAATGATTATGGGTAGGCCCTTTTGGCTCTACTAACTCTTCGTGATGATCTGAAGAGTGATCAACTGCAATAGAAAGATTTTTTATGTCATCTTTGGAGCCTTCTGCTCCTCATGATCTATCTACATGTCTCATCTAATATGTTTCCTCCTACAACCATCACCACATCTCTCTTGGGGTTATCACCTATGACCTGCCCGGAACAAGAACAACAAGGGAGAAACAAGAGACAAGAATAATACTCTTTATAATAATAATAATAACAGTAGTGAGACTGATCGTAACAGTGGCTCCTTCAGAGCTTTCACTTGTGACCTTCCTGTAACAAGGATAAAAAGTAAGAAATACAATAACAAGGAATGAGAGAAACACTCTTCTAGTGTTGTGATCAATCATTCCTCCATGGTAACTTCGAACCAAAACAAGAAGTTTCTCCTAGAGGAGATGTTATTTATATCTAGTAGATGATTACAATAAGCATTTATCTCAATAATTCTCACATTCTACCAAGTATATAACTTTTCAAAGATTGTTATCACAACTATAGTGTTTACTTGTAATGAGACAGTTATCAAACTTGACATGTGCAAATTTTAATCTTATCAACTCAATCAATCAAACCTAGAACCTGGAGTCTTGTCCTCAAGAATGAGTGTTGTTGTTTTTCTTCTGAGTCTCCCTCACTCAAGATGACAAGTATTGTCTTCAACTTGTCCTTTGTACTAAGATAATATGTTATTTTGACAGAAATCTGAGTTAGGGAATACACTATGTAATATCAAAATCAATCTAATACTTTGACTTTAATTTTGACCAATGGTAATTAGTATGATAACTTCAACGGGTCAAAAATGCAACCTCGATATTCATAAGATTACAATAATTCCATAACAAGTAGAGGCATATCAAAGTAATCAAACCTGGGGTGCATAGTTCCTTTGAATGTGTTGGATCTGAGATCCTTCTGGATCTACGATTCATGTTTAGACAAAAGATCCTTTCTCCTACAAATACCCTTTAGAATAATGATATAGTTTGAACATATGTAAGTGCATACCTCTGATAGTATCGGCAGGTAGTGGCACCATCCATCAGCAGCAACAAGCAATAACGAACCTTTAAAACTTCAAAGGTGTTTCAACTTGTAACTTAAAGTTAGTTGGATATTTTCTAGGGTAAGGCGCACTAGAAAAATAAAAATCAGTCCCAACACTTCACAAAAACTTTCATTGCAACCGGTACTACAACTGGTGTTGGTACTGCAACTAGTGTTGCAACTGGCATGAAGGAACTGGCACTGCAACTACATCTGATACTGCAACTGCAACTACAATTGGTATTGCAACTGCAACCGGTACTACAACTGCAACTTAGGGTTTTATGAGGAATTCCTAATTTATCAAACTTCAAATTTTGGAATTATGATCAAGGGACTAGATGCTCCCTCCTAGGGCTAGCTCCTAGGTGATGTTAGTTTCACCAACTTCCTCCAACAAAGGTAAAAACGTCACTTTTAGGTTTTTACAAAAACCCTAATTTTGCAGCAACTGGAACATTGAAAACTAAATTTTGGAGAGGGTGCGTTGAGGCTAGCCACTTCTTTATAAACTACAAGTTGATCTCTTTCCGGCCTTCTTTGATACCCTGTTAAAGTTTTACTTATACATATAGCAGTTATTGTTCTTGTTTATTATTATAATCATTTAGCACATTAGCTACATAAATAAGATCACTGAAAGAGAGGCAATCACAGAAACAATAGAGACACACATATTATCCTGGGAAACCCTCATGGGGGAGAAAACCCAGCAAAAACTTCCTCAATATAGATAGACCAAAGACCGAACAAAAAATCCTCCTCTACTCCTTCACTAGGAAGAGTAGCACACCACTTAACCAAGAAATACCAAGAGATAGACCAAAACCCTCCTTGACGTCACCCCCAATTGCAACAGCTTCTCCTCCAAGACTTGCGCACTGCAGAGCTAGATGGTGAGTGTGTCCAAATGAGGCACTGGCCTCTCTTATAAATAGTGGTCTGGATAGCCTATAATTAGGTCTGGGCCGACCTGTCACTTTACCCTCTTAATTTACATTTAACTGTCAAGGCACAATAAAGCCTACTTTTCCTAAGGCACAATAAATCCTAATTAAATATAATATAATAGTATTATTCAACTCTCTCTCAGATAAAATATGATTCCAAGTTACAAGATTTCAACAATAACATCATCGATTTAGGTAAAGTGTCTATGAACTATTGGTGTCAAATACACAAAGATGTTCATATTGAAAGGGAATTTTTAGTTTTATTGAATGTGTTTAATGTCTTCATTTTTACATGATTCTATTTTTGTTTCTAATAGTGCAAAATTTGAAATCTAAAGAATTTTGGTTGAAATCCTAGCGTGCCTTAACATAGTTGAGCACTATGGAGGAACCCTCAAGGGGGAGTCAAAGGCTCCTCTCAATGAAGAGGCGTTGGATTTCCTGGCGATGGTCACAGTGTATGCCAGGACTACCAGAGTGCATCCATCCAAATTTTTAAAGAGACTAGAGCAGATTTTGGAAGTTAAGATCCCCCCGAAATTTTCAAGACGCAAAGCCTTACCCTTTGCATATTCCATTCTTGTTGGTTAGTTCGTTGGGATCTGGATGTCTCCCGGGACTGAAGCGATCTGGGTTCAAAAAAATTGGAAACTTCATATCAAAGGGTAGCTGAACCATTTTTTTCTATGGAAGAGGGTTTTATGCCTTTCTTTTCGATTTCAAGGAAGACTAGGACTTGATCTTCCGAAGTAGGGCATATTTTATGGGTGCCACGAGAATGTACTTGAATAGGTGGATGCCTGAATTCAATCTTGAGAATGATATTCCATCAATTGTCCCATTTTGGGTAAGGCTCCATCATCTTCCTTTTCATTATTGGAGTGATGAGGCCTTTAGTTGTATAGGCAACACTCTGGGGCATTACTTGGATAGAGAAAAGCCGAAAGAAAAAAAAAATTCCTGTGTTAGGATTTGTGTTTAGGTCAACCTTGAAAAAGGGTTTTTCCAAAGCAGTGATGATAACTTTGGATAGCTAGTAACACTTTTAGCAACTAGAATATGATCAACGGCCTTTTAAGTGCAAATCTTGTCACGAATATGGACACTTCACAAAGAACTGTAAGAAATCAGAGAAAAAGAAACCTCAGGCTAATGACAAGGGAGACCAATGGAAAATGGTAGATTAAAAATCATGGTCTAATGTTAACATTGGGACAAAGTATCATGATATGGTAGGAAAGGATCTAGTCTCTTCATTTGGAAAAACTCCAGGAGGGTATAAGGGATATTTTTCAAACCCTAAGGACACAAACTCTGTCAAAGGTGGCTTCTCATTGAACAACAATAGATATGAAATCCTCTCCCAGGATGAACTTGACCCTATAATTGTCCTACATGACAATTCATTACAAGATCCCTTGAAGATGTCTCTTCCGAGGGAGCTTCCCTCAATCCAAATCTCTGAAATTTCTCAGCATAGAGCCAAAATTCCAGAGAAATATCCTCAAAAAAGGATAGTGATCCAATTTGAGGAAATTATAGAGGTGGGAGGGGTCGAGATCATAAGGAATGAGGAGAAGGCCCTGACACCCATGGGCGTGGAAGAAGTATAAAATTATAAAGATGCAGAGTCAGATTTCATAGAACCCAAGTTCAAAAAATCAAAGCCTATTGACAACAAAGAGGAAGAGTCAGTAGATGAGGGTTCAGAAAAAATAGTCCCACACAAATCTAGCAGAAAATTGGCTTGAACTCTAAGGGAGGAGCAAGAAAAGAAGGATATTATGTTGGTATTGCAAATAAATCTTGGGAAAATGATGGGTCTTGGAGAAAAACCTACTAAAGCACATGGGAACATTGCAACTCCAAGAGGAGGTAGTTCCAAGCTTCAGAATAAATAATGATTCTAGTCTCTTGGAATTGTAGGGGTTTAGGTAGCACCCCAAAATTTGTTGCAGTCAAAGAACTAATGAGATCATAAAACCCTACAATACTCCTACTCCAAAAGACTAAAATGAAGTCATCGAAAGCAATTAAACTAGAAAAACAACAGTGGAGATTGTGTGAAGGAATTGTTGAAGACCAAAGAGGTGCATCAAGGCGATTATGCACCCTTTGGAGCACTTGGGTGGTAAGTTTGGAATTCTATTTCTAGACCCAAAATTGGATCCTAACTAAATTCAAAATTATTCAGTTGAGGAAGTATATTAACATATTCAATATTTATATGCTAGTCATCTATATGGAGAAAGATCTATATTGAAGATATCTCATGAATCTTAGTAATTATGAATACACATCTGATAGCATAATAGCAGGAGATTTCATTTTTTTTTTCAAAACTCGGAAAAAAAGGGGGGAAGCTTAGTTAGAGATCCTTTTAGAGAAAAGTAGGAGGATTTGATTAATGAATGGGACCTATAGTACATAAAACCCATGAAAGGAAATTACACTTGGACCAACAAGATATATGGCCTAGGTCATATAGCTACCAGGATTGACATATTTATGATTCATAGAAACCTTCTATTATAGGATTTTACCTTCAAGTCTAAGATTTTTCCTTCAATTGTATCTGACCAAAATCCCATTTCTCTTCATTTCCAAAGCTCTCCAAATTATTTTCCCCTTCCTATTAGATTCAACCCTCTCTAGCTAAACTCCCAAGAAGCAATTGATTGTGTAAAGTCAACTTGGAATACTTAGAGCCTAAGCACTCTTGTTTACATCTAGGAGAAAAAGCTAAACTTGGTCAAATTTTGTCTCAAGGATTGGGAAAATAATTACTATGTATCTCCATCCATTGAAAAATAAAATATCATAACCAAGCTTATGGACATGCAAAGGAGAATGGAAGTAGAATATATTACTTAGTAGTTGTATCAACAAGAGGCCACTTTGAAAAATCAATTTCAACAGGCCATGAATTAAGAGGAGGAACAATGAATCCTTAAGTCGCGTAATTCATGGCTTAAATCATGGGATTAAAAATTAATCTTCTTCCATAAGCAATATAGGGCTCGACTCTCCAGAAACAATGTGAAAAAAATTGTTTTGGAAGATGACACTAAAATCTCTAAATTTGAAGTTATCAAAGAGGTGAAAAAACAACATTTCAACTCCTTATTCACTCAACAATCACAATCAGAGTAGAAGAATGAGGTAAATTTGCTTGAGCACATCCCAGCGGTGATATCCAATGAATAAAATAGCGAATTGACAAGACCCATAGACGAAGTTGAAATTAAAAATGAGATTTGGAGCCTAGACCTAGACAAAGCACCAGGGCCAATTGAATTTTCCATATACTTTTTTAGATTTTTGGGGGATCTAATAAAATATGATCTAAAAAGAATCCTTATGTACACTTAAAGGTCATGCAAGTTGGGAGGAAGCATGGACTCTTCTTTTTTAGCATTATTTCCAAAAGAATCAGATCCCTCTTCTGTTGATAGATTACAGCCCATATCCCTTTGAAATTCCTCATATAAAATCATGACCAAAATTATTGTTGTTTGAATGAATAATTTAATGCCTAAGATTATATCAGCTAACCAAGGAGGGTTTATGCATAACAAGTATATTATTGAAAATATAGTTTTGGTGCAAGAAGCAATCCATGCAAGATTTGAAGCAAACGAAAAATGAATAGTAATTAAACTAGACATGGCTAATTCCTTCGATTAGTTAAGGCACTCCTTCCTTGTTTAAGGTCCTAGATAAGTTTGGTTTTAGCACTAACTTTGTTCACTGGATTACCTCATGTGTGAGTTCACCTTAGATAGCACCATTAATTAATGGTTGTCCCACCTCTTTTTTCAATGTAGTAGGGGCTTAAGGCAAGGATGCCCTCTATCTATTCTCTTGTGTATATTCATGGTAGAATCTATCAGTTGTAAGCTTGAATCAAAAAGAGTTGTTGGCAAACTTCCAAGAATTAGGATTTTCAAGGGTATTAAAAGTATTAACCATTTTTAGTTTGTTGACAAGACACTCTTTCTAGGAGGTGTTGCTCTTATCATAACTTCTAGATTCAAGAGTATGTTGGACTCATTTTTGGATGCTTATGTATGACCAATTAACTGTCAAAAATTCCAAATATTCAAATGGCATTCTAGCACATAGGTAATGCACATGATTTCCAGACTTCTCCAATTTCCATTGGTTGATAATTGGGCTTCTTTCCACTATCTTGGGATTCTCATTTTTCTAAAAGGTACCACCTCTCAAGCCTAGGTAAAAATTTTGAATAAAATCAAAAACAAATTTGGGCAATGGGGATCTCAGTGGTTTAATCATGTTGGTCGAGTTGTTCTGATTAAATCCATTCTCAACTTTTCCTTTGTATCAAATTCTCTACTTTGTTGCATCCATCTAACATTATGAATCAAGTGTTTATGAATATCATGAAATTTTTTATGGCAGGGTGGCAGATCTAACTCAAAAAAGTATCATCTTTTCAATTGGAAAACATTGAGAAGTCCAAAGGACAGAGGTGGACTAGGAATCAAAGATTCAACAATGATGAACATGGACTTGAGACAAAATTTGCTCTGAAGAATGATCGTTGGTTCTCTAGAATGGTGGAAAAAGATTTTATGGAAAAAAAAATATTTTAGAGGCGTGGAGATAAAGATGTGTTGAAAACCCCCTAAAAAATCAAAGAGGATCTCCCATCTTGAAGTTTCTAAAAGTCATTAAAGTCATTATACCATTAATTAAGGCAAAGCTCAGATAGACCCCTGAAAATGGGAAAAGTGTGAGGATATGGTATAATAGTATCAGTGGGATGAAGATTTTTCTTAGCAATGAGAACTTGGCCCCTCTCAAAGTGTGGTTGGAGAGTAGAGAACCTCCAAACTCTTTACGAAATTTCTAAATGGGATGATTCTTCGGGGATTTGGAAAGTTTGGAGTATAGGTTCCCCCCAAAATCCTATCTCCCCCCTCGTTATCTCATTATTTCATGCTCTCTCTAGATGTGCCCCTTTGAGTTTTTCTAAAAAGGACATAAGTGGCTAGGGGGAATCTCGGTACTTAATTAAATCCAAGTATATTCTTCAATTGGAGGTGTCTAATATAGCTCAAAAATCACCTTTATGGAAGAAAATTTGGTGCAATGACAGCTTGTTGAAGATCAATATTTTCTTTTGGACCCTGGCTCATGGAAAAATCATCATTTATGATAATATAAGGAAAAAGGGAGTTGTGAGCCCAACTCAATGTGTATTATGTACCATCAATGAAGAGTTGTCCCACCATTTATTCTTCAAATGTAGTTATGCAAAAGAAGTTTGGGAAATCTTCTTTGTTAGATTGAATCATTGTGTTAAGTGGCCTCTTACCCGGGAATAAATGTTTATGATTTGGGGGAAAAGATATTGTGGATCTTTCCAAAATAATAAAACATTTAGAAGAGTTTGGAATTCCCTTCCCGAATTCCTCTGTTGGAAGGTATTTCTTGCTATAAATAAGAAAAAATTTAATGATGAATGGATCAAGTTGATGCAAATTGCCTCCAATGCCAAGGCTCTCAGGTTCGAATATCTATGACTTAGTATTAAAGTACATGATCAGTCACTGGATATTTTTTAGGAGGCCTAACTAGCAATTTCAACTCGATCAAACTAGATTATCTCTCTTACCTTCTGTAGTTGGATCAACCCCTTGTTGGCATATCAAGAAAGAGCCAACTAAATTCCTTGAATGGAGGTTACAACAACACAACAACTAATTATTCTTTGGTGGTGCTTCCAAAAACAATCCAAGGGCGGCATGTGTGAGGGAGGAGTCTTCATGATCCCAGTGGATACAAGATTATTTTTTACGCCTGGGGCCCAGGGAACGTGTCGAATAATCTAGTTGAAGGTTACTTGTTGTGGTATAGGCTCCTCATCACCAAATAAAATGGCCTCGTGACCTTGTCCATCTTTGGGGATTCATTGTTGATCATAAAAGAAATGATCACTCAATCGAATCCTAGAGGGAATAAGCTCCATTACATTGTCTCTAGAATCAAATAAGTTTTAACACACTTCGACCAGGTCCCCCTCTTCCACAACAAGAGAAACTTGAATGATGAGGTGGATACTTGGGCAAAATTTTCCACAACATTAAATCCTAGAGCCATAATTAAAAATGGGGGTACCAACTATTGCACAATCCCTTGGATTTTTTCATTAGTGGTTATTAATGAACATCAAATAAACCATGTGATTACCAATGAGTCACAGCTGGATGATCCTTTTGAAGGGTGTCAAGAGCAAGTGAGCCTCTCTCTCACAATTAGTTTGGTAGGTCTCACCTATTGTAACACACCCAACCCCCTAAGTACTTTCTAAGGAATGGGGTATCAAAATTTTCACTTATTTTCCTTGGAATAAAACCCCAATTGAAGGTTTCCATTGTCTTTTTCTTGTCAAGAGATTTCCAATGGCTATAATTATGCTCAAATCCGAACCCTGGACCAAAATTTATGGCCCCCTAAAGTTTCAAGCCTTCTTTCCCAAACACCTCAATGCGGTATCCACGTGACTCCATGTCACATGTGTCATTCAACATGGCACTGACACATAATAAAACGTCACCTTATAGTGTTGACATGGTTGATGGCGTGGATACTTCCATGGCATCTGCCACCTGGCCCATCGGGCTCTCGTCTTATCATCATATCAGCTCCCATGGATCTCTCGTACTCAATGTTTTAAATAAATTCTCCCAACAGTTGATATTTAGGGCTTTGGCCCACTGAGGGTATCGTCTCACCGAGATACGAGACCGTCGGCCCCCAGGTAAACCCATACTCATGCCAATCTTAGGCGCCTGAGCTGATAGTTTGGATAGCACTTAAGACGCGCAACCCTACCATGATCTGCCACCTGGTGTGACACATGGTCGTATATTTTCCTCCCACCTGACTCAAAAAATATAATTTACCCTAACACATGGCTCAATATCCACTTGACACGTGGACCAAACATGAAACTCCACATCACCATAGAGGACAAAGACTCGCGCAACCAAAGGTTGACACGTATCCATTTCTTATAATGTTATTAAGTTAATTAATCAATATTACCTTAAAATCCCACTCCTTAGTATTCATTTATTTAATCCACATTATGGATAATTAGTCTTCATTAATTTAATATCTCACCTAATGACATTCTTAGCTTAAGCTAAATTATCGGCTTGGTAAATATAAAGGATTTACTTTTCCCTGGATATATTAAATGTCAAATCCACCTTCTTGTACTTTCTCGAGATCCGATATTCCGATAGAGGAATTAGTAATAATTATTTTTATTAATTAAAATATGCACTCAAGATTATCATACTAATTTACATTATGCATATATCGGCCCCGGGTAAATTGTTTACTCCATGTTCATTCACTCCCCATCCACAATGCCTGATTTTAAGTGGGAGATTAACGGTAATATTTTATTAGTTTAATACTCTGGATTTGTTATCATATATATATATTCTCCTCGACCCCGACATATAACTTACCACACCTAAATTTATCCATGTTGGCCCCGAGATCGTAACTCACCCTACTCATTTTATGTTTCAAACTTTGCACGAAAACCCGGTGAGGATCCCATTGTTACACATTATTTTCATCATCCCTATGACTGTTAATGATGTAAACCTATATGTTTCCTTCAGAGGGGTCAGTGGCCTGAATTCCTGAAGAAAGAAGGGAGAAGAACTTTTCTGAGAAAAAAAATTGCATTTTCCTTTGTAAAAACCCTATTAAAGAGGATTTTTGCATCCTGCACTATAGCTAGGGTGTAAAAATGCCTGATTTTCACAGGTTGCACCATAGATAGGTCGCGAATTTTTCGCAGGTTGCTATATAGGCAAGGTGTGAAAATGCTCATACGTGGGAAAAACGAGCATCTTTTCGATGCTTCTAGAAGGATAAAATTCCATGGTGAGGTGGCATCCAAATGGTTTGGATCTTACTCGCTTTCATGATTTAGTGGGATCATCCTAACCTCCTCACCTTATCCTCTTCAACTTATAAAAGGAGAGGAGATCTCATGGAGAAGGTTAGCTTTTTGAGCTTTGGAGCTTTTAGGGATTAGCTTGGATTGGATTGGATTGATCTTTGGAGATTGTTAGCTTGGCTAGATGAGCCATTTTGTCAAGATAGATTATGAATATTATTAGATCTATGCTCTCAGAATTATTGGAGTGGAAGTGTGTGGAGAACGAAGGACAGTTGGAAGGGACCTTACGACATCAAGGCCATGGTTTTAATCTCTCTTTCACATTTAATAGGATACATAAATATGATTATTTCCTATAAAGCTTGTTGTGTTTTATTGTATGATTCCTTGATCACATACATAGGTTTATATTGAGTTTATGCTATTACTATCACTTTGGTTGGTTGCATTCTTTTGCATGATCATCATTGTATGAGTGTTGGAACGGAGCTAGGATGGAGATGGTGAGAGGAAGTGGCATTTAAACGGTATGTCACCTATCCCTCTTTAGTTAGTAAATTCAATATTTAAAACTTAAGGAAGCGTCATGTTTTGGTGTGTTTTGTTCTAGATCTAGGTGGATCTAGGGAGATCAGTTAGTGTCTGCACCTACTGATTTATCCAATAACAAAATTGGCGACCATACTGGGGAAACAACTCATTTTGTATTTTTTGTTGGCCATTTGCTCTTAACCTACTTTTTTCATTACCAACCAGTCTCTTAGTCTGTAAGAGACCCTTATAGACTCTCTATACCTAGAAGTTCACTAAAAAAAATTGTCCTTTTTCAAAATATTTCTTGATTACAAACCTTCTCACATTGTACCTTTCTGTGACTTGCGATAATCATTGATGTTTGCACCCTACCGTTCAATCCAATGCGACCTTCTCGCACCCTGCCTGTATCTAGACTGCGAGAATCCCTAATTATCGCACTGTATCCCACTACCAAGATGCTAACTCATTTGCAAAAGTTTTGGATTAGGTCTTCCTATCATTTTGATGGCCAGATTTGTTTGTTTATCTGGGGAGAACTTCTTTTTCCGGTGTTTGACTATTTCTTGACTTCAAATTTTGCGGTTGATTAGTTTTCGGGGATCAAAAACTCTTCTTATTCTTTTTCCCAATTTTTTCTTCTTGACCTTTTATCAACAAGGGTATAATCTCGGATTCTGTGATCCGAGTGCTTGTTTGATCAAAAGCCTTTGATTGGATTAAAAGTTGGGATTGATTGTGTTTTCGGATTGCTTGCTGCCTGGAAAGTTCTTTGTCCATGTGCATTTGGCAAACTACTTTCTTGTCATTTTTATTTTTATCTACATTAAAAGTTTGATTTGGGTGCTTGTTGAGTATATCAATTTTTGTTGATTACTTGAGCTTTCTTCCTTACATCCCTGTTTTGGTTTGTGAAAGAAAAATTAAAGCCTTGTTTTTCTTTAGAATTGTTTAGTGAAAAGAACACTTCTTTTTGTGAATAACTCGCAGTAAAAGAGAAACTTTGTCTAGGTTGTTTTTGTTTTGAAGTGATTTGCTATTTTTTTTTAGCTTCTTTGAAACAAAAAT
>ML811324.1:196785-230921 GCA_009831015.1 Picea engelmannii
ATTTATAGTTTCACCAAGCAAGGGGGCCTTCTCTTGACTCAAAGAGTCGCCATAGTTAGCTTGCACAACTAACATTCAAAAATTTGTAGCCCCATTTATCAACTTGATTTAGAAATTCTTCCTCGCTATTTCTTACTCAAAAAACCAAGAAACTTAACTTCTCTTTTCTTGCTATGAACCAGAGGCATTTTTCTCCACATTCTCTCCTCCATTTCATCCCAGACCTAACCACATGTGTCCTCTCTCTTCTGCCCACGATCTTCCTCATTTTCTTTCCTTTTGTAGCAAGATTTCATAGTTCAAATCCCCAAATTTGTGGGTCGGCCCAAAATTATCTAGATGGGTACTTTTCTACCCATGCTTCTGAGGCAAGGCAATTTTGGTACAACACTCATTCTTTCTCATAATTGTGGGAAGTCGATAGTTCAACTCCCAACTTCTTTCATTAATTGAAATTCTAGAAAAATGGGCAATCATGGTTTTTCTTGAATATTAAATTGGCAAGGGAATTTCCTCACTGTTTCCTTCTAATGGCACCATCTTTGTGCAAGTGCTCCACCCATCAACAGTTTTTTTTTATTGTCATCAAAATGAATTTAAATTTTTTATTGTTCATCATGGTCCAACCATTAAGCATATTATCCATGAATCATGGAAACAATTCGCATATATTTACATACTGGTGGAATAGAGGTATTAAAATTCCCTCCCTCTTAAAGGAACATCATCCTCAGTGTTCTTTGCATATCAACAAAACTAGCCATGCTTCCATATTTTAGTTGCTTCAACAATGTTTTCCTCTTCTTGGTCTGGTCCTTTCCCAAAATCTTGGCATTCAACACATTCCTACAACAATTTCAAACAACAAGCATATTAATCACAATTTTATGCAAAAACATTTTTTTTGTTGTTGTTCATAATTCAAGAGTAAATGTTTCATATCAAAACAATACCTATCTCTGTAGTTCATGGATCTGCATCCATATAGCTGTCACATTTACTTGGCTCACTATTTTTCTTGACATACCCATTTTCCTCATGATCCAAATCAACAGATAACAAGGGTTATCGAAGTCTCCTCTTCCTTGCGGTCACTCACCTTCCAGGCTCAGGCATTCCCTTTTCTTCTATACAGTCCCTTAGGTGATCCATCTTGCCTACCAAGGATTTCTCACACAAGAAGAGTTCCAAGACTTCATTGAGTCTTACAGTCGAGGCATCCCTATGGCTTTCTCTGAGGCGTCCCTCTGGCATGTGTTACCAGAACACAACATTCTCTATGGTGATCATGGCATATCACATTGTTCTCATGTCACAACAGTAGCCTTTTTCCATGCTTTCCAGTTCGACAACCATCATTTTTCCCTCTGGTACAGATCTGTTATCTCACATGTATCACATGCATACACTAATCGTGAGATTTGTATCAACAGTTTCCAGTTTCAAACCTCATGCCACATAGGCATGAAAATTTTTATACATATTCTAACTGTCAACACCCTCTCTGATATTAACTTATCAGTGGTGCTTCATGGAAGCTCCTAAGGTCCATTCATCAATTCTTTGAACATCATCATTTTTGTATTCATCCTCTACTTGAGGTTGCCCACCATTGGTACTTGTATTCCCCAACAACTTCAATATTTTTCTACTCATAACAAGCATTATCACATTTAAAGTTATATCAAGTGTCATGTAAAATCAAAATGGATGTATCATAGCATTTAATTCAACAAAAATGTTTCCAGATATGTCCCAGCATATCTATGTGCATTATACCACATCATGCCCAATGTGCTCACTAGTGCAATCACAAAATATTTTAGTTGTTTTGGTATTCTACAACCATCAACACTCTCATGCCTTAAACATTTTCACGTAACAGCATTTAAATTTTATCCTCCTAGAGAAACATAGTAAACAACAAGAGAAGAGTCAAGGGATTTTTCCCTTTTTCCAACTCATTGATACAATCTGAAATTTTCAGTTCAGTTGAATTGTTTCCAAGGATTCTCTACCTTCGCACAACATGGATTAATCAAGGTTACTCATTTAAACATATTGATAAATTTCTTCTTCTCTGCTTTTACATCTGTTCTTTTAAAGCATCCAACTCTGTTAGACAAATCAAAGTTTATGAGTGAGAAAAATATTCCTCCTTTTCTCCTTCTTTGCTTTTGAAATGCATCCCCTTTGGGATCTGCCCGCTCCATTCTTTGAGCAGTCTCAGTCAAGTTTCAAATTTACCTTTCTTGAATATAATCAGCATATTACGGCATCATGACTAGCTCATAATTCAATTTCATTGCAGTGCATATATGCACCTTAACCATAAATTGAATCAAAATGATTAATAAATCACCTGTATGTCTTTCACACATGCATTATATTTTAAAATGCAATCCAAGATTCTTATACAAATAGGCTTTGCAACCTATTGCCTAATTTTCTAGTAGTCATCAATATTATGGATCAGTTCTCATGACAAATCTCTTTACATAATTCCTCCACGTGGAACTTCTTCAACTTGTGACTTTCCTTGTTGCATATCCATCATTGTCTAAAATGACCTCAATGTTGAGTCAACATCGGCTTCATCACTTCAGAAATTACCCAATATTCCATAAGGAATATAAGCATGCATTCTTATTATGCATCCAGATTGTGCATTCACATATGCAAATTATTCTATCAGTTTGTATTCAAATTGTGCTTTCATGCACTTAACCACATGCATCAACATATTGTGTGTCTACCATAGGCACACTTTACATTTTCATATCCATGTTTATTTAAAATTATTTAACGCATGATTGTTCACAATCATTTACATGCAGTTTTCAGATGCGTATTTATTTTTCCTTCTATAATAACAACAGAGCTTCTTGCTCATTGCTCTTTCAGCATTTTATATTATTTTTTTATGAGGGATGGAGTACACCCTCCTCAAGCTATTATTTAAATAAAGAAAATAGAATCCTTAAAACATAGTCTGTTATGTATCCATAACATTACCCAATCCTGGCAAGTACAAATATTACCTCACAACTCACTTATTTAGGTAGTCATATCATGCCTTTAGTATACATATACTCATACATCATACATGTGCATCGTTTGCACATTTCTATATCATTCCTATTCATTTATTTGATCTTAATGCCAACATTCTCTTAGGAGCACTTATAGTCAATTCACATGACAAGTCTCATAGGGATATTTGTAATTATGTTACCCTCTCTACATGGCAACAACTATCAAGAAAACACTCTTCCTCTTCTACTACTAAAGCATTCCACAATTCAGATAACATAAGTAGGTAATTACAACAATACCCCAGGAAACAAGATAACAATTCCAACTTCTCTTCATGCCTTAAATCTTGGTTGGTCAACAGACCTTTACCTGTTAGGATATTTAGACACTTAGGAGTTAGTTAATAATTACTTGGTATAATGTGTCGTTAGGTAAAAGTGTGTTTCTTGTGTTTCTTGTGTTTCTTTAGTATGCATTTGTAGTTACGACACTCGACGGTCACGATATGTTCCCGACATAGAGTGATATGACGATTCATACTCTCCATGATCTTAACGGTCGTTGATCGGTGGCTTAACACCCGATTGGTCCATGATCTTTATTTAAAGAGCATGGAGGGTCATTTACCAATGATCGATTGTGAAAAACTCTCTTATAAAATCTCTCTGTAATATTTTTCTTTTGCATTAATAAACTGCTCCAAGTGGTCGCGTTGGCTGGGGTCGTGGATGTTTCCCCGTAGGGGTTTTACCATGTGAAAACATCAGTGTGTTGATATTTTATCTGGTTATGTGAGTGGTTATTGAAGGTGTTTGTCCTCTATTGGAATACTTGTGTTGTCGAACATGGTATCAAATCCTGTTTGAAGACCCGCTCCTGTTGTAGATCAAGATCATGAAACCGAGTTGTCTCATCTCCATGTTTTGTCATTTTCGTACATTTATGGGCTTAGAGGATAGTTTCATGATGTCCGAAGCACTCGTTTCATTTAGTAAAACTTTTTTTTTTCACTCGAAAAGGTTTCTGTTAGCCCAAGATATGGCCATTACATTGAGATCTGGAGGTATAAAGCTTGAATACGCATTTTTTAAATTTTTGCAAAGTAGTATTTTGGTTTTATTTCGGTTTTGTATTATTTATTTTTGGGTTGCTATTCTTTTAGATATGTGTATTCTCTTTGCCCCATGACCTGTGCGATCTCGGAAAATCAGAAACAGATAGGAAAAGGTGCATCTTCCGGGTAAGCTAACCGAGATCTAACCCTTGTTGTCATCGAGAAACGAAATTTTTTTCTTATGTGAAAAGAGTTTTTTTGAGCAGGCTTTCCAAGGCCGTCTTCAACAATAACCCTCCTTCTGAACATTACAATATGTTTTTCTAGACCATTTAGTTAAAAGTTTCTTTATTAAGTAAGAGGTCTTGAGTTCAAGTCTCTCTTTTGTTACTTTTTTTGAAAAAGTTCATGCTAAAATTGTAAAGTGTATTTCACTTCAAGTATAAAAGTGAATCACTATAAGTAGCTTTAATATTTTATTTTAGAGTTATTTATTTTGCATGTAGTTTTTATCTTATAAAGTAACTTCATTGTAAAAGTGATCCCCACTTCTCTTTATAAAAGTGGGTCACTTCATAAAGCAACTTACACTATCACGTGGCCATTTGGTTGCCGTTTGTCTTTTTTTTAAAAGGGAATAACTCTCACATCCGAAGTCCGTTTTCAGTGCCGTTTTTTTTTTTAAACTGCACAACTTTTAGAGATCTTTCCATCCAAATCATTAGTTTCAATTTTTAAATCCATATTATCTGCATATTTAATATGGCTTCTACAAGTAATGTCTTGCTTACCAGAACCAACTACTTCCAATGGAAATCTCATATGGAAGATTTATTAAGAAGTAAAGGCTTGTACTGTATTACCTTGGGAAAGGGAAAAGCACCCATTGATGATGATAAGAAATCCAAATGGGATAATAGGAGTGATGAAGTACGTGAACTAATTGGAATGTCCATCTCTCATGATTTAAGGTTCCACCTTAAAGAAATTGATGACCCCGAAAGGGCTTGGGAAAATATTGAATCTTTGTTTGGTAAACTCAATATTATTCGAGCACAACAGTTAGAAAATCAAGTACTGACCTTGAGTCCAAGTGATTTTTCTTTCCTTGGAGACTATTTATCTAAGTTTAAAACACTCGGAATTTTATGTGAAGAATGTGAGATAAAAATGGGGGAAGAGCGTTGCATCTATCTTATTCTTTCTAAGCTAGGTGGTGCATATTATGTGTTTGTATATCCCTTTTATGCCATGAGAGAGGCTATAGGGAAAACTTATGAAAAACCCACTCTTGAGTCATTTTGTGTTGCTTTGATTATAGAGCAAGATAAGTTTGTACAACTTGGAGTGATCGGCACTATAGGTACCTCCAACAAAGCCTTAGTTGCCCAAAAGAAAGATAAACCCAAGTATCCCAAGAAGCAACATCCTCGCTACAACAACAAGCAACATAAGGGTCCCAAACCCTCTCAGACGGCTTCAGCTCCTAATGGTGACAAAGGAGAAAAATATAAAAATAAGAAGACTGACAGACATTGCAACTTTTGTGATAAAGATGGTCATGATAAGTCCAAATGTTTCAAGAATATGACAGCTTTAGAAGCAGCAATGAAGAAGCACAACATCAGTATTGATTCTACTTCTTCTTCTTCTTCTCATGGACATGCACTTTCCACTTATGGTTTCTCCTTCAATACAACTTCTACTTATTCTTCTTATGAGTGGCTTGTTGATTTTGGAGCATCTTATCATATGGCTAAGGATAAAGACATATTTTCTGCTCTAAATGAATGTAACACCAAGAAAATATTTGTTGGTGATGATAGATCTCTTAGTGTTGTAGGATCTGGAACAGTTCAAGTAGATAATGGTCATTTCAATGATGTATCATGTGTTCCAAGTCTTTCTTGTAACCTTCTATCGGTCTATCAAAGTATGCAAAACAGAAATAAAATGCTAGAAATGGTAGGATAACAACAATATAACCAAAACAATCACCACAATAGCATTGAAATGATATAAGAATAACAACAGAAATAACACTTTGATTCTGAAAGCAATGTTCATGGGCCTCTTCGAGGGGGAAACCTCCAGTTGAGCAAAGCTCTATTACAATAATATCCAAGCTAGGGTTCTCATACCCTCAACTCCTATTTATACTAAATATGTCTATCAAAAGAAGCATCTAGAGGAAGATCCTTCTAGAAGCGAAAGCTTCTATTAGGTATTCTTACATTCAACTTATTCTATTTTATCGCAAGGCCTTATTAATATTGACCTTTATTACATCTGAATATATTGTTCTACCTATGTTCGTGTTAGGACCCTAACATGTCTCCCCCTTAAAAATAGCCTTGTCCTCAAGGCTTGAGATGTGGAAATTGTTGCAGAATGGTAGTTGGTTCCCAAGTGGCATCTGTTAGAGTTGTATATTTCCACTGGACTCACACTTCCTTGATGGTTCTATGACACAGGCGATGCTCACACTAGCCCAAAACTACTTGTGGCTATAGCCAAATGGATCATTCTTTGGCTAACTCGGGAAAGTTGGTTTGAATTTGGCACTTAGTTCCAATCACCTTATTTAAACATGAAACATGAAAAACAGGATGTAGCTTCGAACGACTGGGTAAAGCTAACTGATAGGATACTTGTCCCACATGCTTGAGAATGGTATAAGGACCATAAAATTTGGGCGCTAGCTTTTGACAATGCTCGGCCTTGAGGGAAGTTTGCTTGTAAGGTTGCAGTCGAAGAAACACCTGATCCCTTCTACAAATTGACGTTCAGAGCAACCTTGATATGCTTGTTGCTTCATGTGATTCTGTGCCATGACCAAATTCTCTTTCAGGGTACAGAGAAGAGCCTCTCGAACTATAAGTGTTTGGTCAACTGCCTGGACCTTCGAGACACCAAGTAAGTATGAGAGAATTGAAGGTGGCTTATGTCCATATACCGCTTCAAAAGGAGTCATGTGTGTAGCTATATGGTATGAAGTGTTGTACCACCACTCAGCTAGGGGTAACCATTGAGTCCACTGATTTTGCTTTTCTGAGGCAAAACACCTCAAATATGTCTCCAAACACTTGTTGACAAATTCTGTTTGACCATTAGTCTGGGGATGATAAGCTGAGTTGAGATGCATTGGGTGCCTTGTAGCTTGAACAGTTCTTGCCAAAAATTGTTGTGAAAGTTGGGTCACGATCAGAAACAATAAAGTGTAGCATGCCATGAAGCTTGAAGACCTGATCCATGAAAATTTGAGCCACCGTGGATGCTGTAAATGGGTGTTGAAGAGCACAGAAACGAGCATACTTGGAAAGGCGATCAACAACCACCATGATGACTGATTTATTTCTCGATTTGGGTAAGCCGGTAATAAAATTCATAGAGAGATCCTTCCAAATAGCAGGTGGAATCAGGAGCGGTTGTAGTGTGCCCGGAGATTTGACTGTTTCTCCCTTGTTGCGTTGACACACATCACATTCAACGACAAAATTACGAATGTCTTGTTTCATACCATCCCAGAAAAAGGAACGTTTGACCCTGTCATAGGTTTTGGTGAACCCGAAGTGCCCCGTTGTGGGTGTAGCATGAAGCTCAGAAAGTACTATGGATTTAAGCTTTGATTGTTTACTTAAATACAAACGGCCTTTGTATTGAAGCTCATCATGGAGCCAAGAGTACCCTGGGGAAGTTGGAGCATTGGAATGCAATTGTTGGATCAGATGCAAACTTTTGGGATCTTGTAGCCATTCCTGGCGAACGGCTTGGAGCCAATCTGGTACAATGAAGGAAAGAGAAAAAAGGGATCTTTCATCTTCATATTTTTGGGAAAGTGCATCCACAACCACATTTTCTTTTCCTTTCTTGTAAATGATCTCATAATCATATCCAAAGAGCTTAGTCACCCATTTTGTTGCTCTGGGGAGGAAATGCGTTGTTCCAGAAAATACTTGAGGTTTTGATGGTTTGTCTTAATTTGGAAACGCTGCCCCAATAGATAAGGGTACCACATATCAACAACATGTAGAATGCCCAACATTTCCTTTTCATAGATGGATTTGCCTAGATTTATTTCAGATAGTTGCTTGCTGGTAAAGGCCAAAGGACAACCCTCTTGCATAAGGACAGCACCAATTATTTTCCATGAGGAACCACATTCCAACACAAAGGTCTTTGTGAAATCAGGAAGGGCTAGGACTGGAGTGGTGTGAAAATCTTGAGCAGCGGCTGGAGTCCAAGTGAAAGAGTTCTTTTTTAGGAGAGCAGTGAGAGGTGTTGCAATCTTTCCATAATTCTTAACAAACTTGCAATAACACCCTGTTAAGCCTAGAAATCCACGCAAGCTCTTAAGAGTCTTTGGGTGAGGCCAGTCTTGCATAGCTTCAATCTTTTTAGGATCCACCCTGACACCATCCTTACCAACCAAATGACCCAAGTATTCTACTTTTGAGGCGCCAAAATCACATTTAGAATGTTTCAGGAAAAGTTGGTGCTGAGAGAGTAGATGGAGAACTCGATCCACATGAGTAAGATGGTATGTCCAGGTTTTGCTATACATGAGGATATCATCAAAGAAAACTAAGACAAACTGGCGAAGAAAAGGACGGAAGACATGATTCATGAGGATTTGGAAAGTGGAGGGGGCATTACACAAGCCAAAGGGCATGACCAAAAACTCATAGTGGCCCTCATGAGTTATAAAGGCAGTCTTGGGAATGTCTGCCTCTTTCATACGTATCTGGTGGTAGCCCGAATGAAGATCAAGTTTAGTAAAGAATTGGGCGCCACTCAATTCATCCAGGAGGTCATCAATGACAGGAATGGGAAATTTGTCTTTAATGGTAAGTTTGTTGAGGGCATGGAAGTTAAGATACATTTGTCGAGAACCTTCTTTCTTCAGGACCATGACCATAGGAGAAGAGTAGGGGCTCGTACTAGGGTGGATAACGCCTGCATTAAGGAGTTCCTGGACCATTTTCTCCATTTCATTTTTTGGGGGAAAGCGGTTATGACATGGATGGATATTGGGAGGAAGGCTTCCGGGTACAAGGGGAATGGAATGATCATGAACACCATGGGAAGGAGGGAGTCCTTGGGGAGTGGAAAAGACCAATTGATGTTTAGAAAGGATGGCTTAGAGGTCTTGCGGCACTGAGGGTGTCTCTGTTGCTTGTATGGCATGGAGTTGGGCAATAACACCAGAATGACCTTTTTTGAGTAGATTTTCCATGCGATGGGAACTAATGATATCAGGTGAACCGGCGGTGATGCCTTAGAACTTATATTAGTGGCCCTCCTGGTTGAATTGCATGGTTAAGTCCTTAAAATCCATGAGAATGGGACCCAAAGTCCTTAGCCAGTCTGTACCCAACACAATGTCACAACCTCCCATGTCGATAGCAAACATATGGGATTTCAGGTGGTAGTCAACAATTTGGAGACACACATTTTCACAACACCCTCCACATTTCATGAAACCACCATTGGCAATCATGATTTGGAAATTATTGACGGCATGGATGTAGCAATGAATTTCCTGGGCAATGCGGTGTTGAATAAAATTATGGGTGTTGCCACTATCAACCAGAATGATGACCTTCTGATGCTTGATGTAACCGATTAGATTGAGGGTTTGGGGAGCAGAGAAGCCAGTGAGAGCATTGAGGGAAATGATCGGTTCTACTTCGGGACGGTCTGAGGGAGGGGTTATGTCAGTGGAATCAGGTGACTCAGACACAAGGGGAGTTTCTACATCCTCTTCTGAAATATTCTTGGAGATGGCATAAAAAGATTTTGTTCCTTACACTTGTGGCCCGAGAAACACTTTTCATCACAATTATAACAAAGGCCTTTGAGTTGGCGTCCAGCCATTTCAATCCTGGTCAATTTTTGGATCTTTAGTGGAGCAGAGGGAGCAGTGGGATTTACTGGTTTAGGGCAAGGGATAAAGGAGGGTTTTTGGTTTTGAGAAGATACAACCTGTTGTGCTTCTTTATCTCTTTTAGTAACCTCCAACCAACTATGAGGCCGAGCCATCCTTGAGGCCACTGATAAATCACTGTCGGAAAAAGGCATCAGACATGCCCTCTGTCCGAAAATCCAGGCGCTCAAAGGCAGCTATAAAGTCTTCCACTATTCCTAATTGTTTCAACTTTGTCAAACGGCCCAAATGGTTGGTGTCAGTGTCAAAGCGTTCATAAAGCTCTGCCACAAAGTGTGTCCAAGCAATATACCCTTGACGGGAAGTTTTTCTGCATTGCCACCATTGCCAACGTTCTTGATCTAGATGGAGAACACCATACCGAAGTTTGGCCAAGTCATCTGTAATGTCGTATAAAGAGAAATAATGTTCCATTTGGGTTACCCAACCAGTGGGATCCGAGCCATCACATTTGGTCACATCCACCCGCGGAAGGCGTGGGTCACGTTGAAAGTGATGGTTCTGAAAGTTATGGGAATGAGAGGAATGTTCACCGTCAATATGTGGAGGTGACTCAAAGGAAGGGTTATCTGTAGGGATATGAAGCTTGGTGCAAAGTGACGAAAAGACAGATTCAAGTTGGTTGGTCAGGTCTTGTTTGATTGCCTCCATTGAGGATTGCATGGTTGTATTGATGGCGGCAACATTGGCACTGAGGTGTTTCGCTTCTTGTTGGGTCTTGGTGAGACTATATTGCAAGGTATTGAAGCAAGCTTACAAGTCTTGGCTACAGGTATGGGCCATGAGGACGAGGGAACCGTAAAGGGGCAGGTGGGGTCAAAAATTTTGCTAAAAAATGATATGTATGAATGTGATACGGGCGAAGAGATGAAGCCAATGGAATAGGTCTCAAATAATGGTCAAAAAAATTCTAGACTCAATTTTTTTTTACACCTACGGAGTTATACTCCGATCTAAAGAATATTGCAGTGATGAAATGCCCAAATGCTTAACCAAGAAGAATTGTGTAGTGATTTGGCAACCCGAACACAGTTGTGCAGCAATAGATCTTGTATGTTTTAATTTGTTTATGTTTATGTCCCCAAGGGTTAGGTATTTAAGGGTTCTATAGACAAGGGTTTTCCCTGTGCTATAGCTCTTTGATATATGTGCGGCGTCCAACAGTAGTACTCAGCCCAATATCTTAGGGCACTAACTAAGGAGGATAGACCATACCCTTAGCCATACTATCCGACTACCCAGTTACTAGAGAGTATCTTCCTAAGTGTTGTTCTCAGTGACACTATAGTAGTCAGGCAGCCAATCGGTTTATCTAAAGAGGGCTTCAGGTAATCTAATTCAATCCTACACAGGTGTTGTCTGATGCGCTACCACTCGAAGGGGTACCAAAAGGGGTTACAAGGGTGGCCAACAGATGTGCGCTTAAGTACCACTTGTATTTCATGCTTGTATGAATCCCTCAACCGCGGGTTTATGCGTGTAACAACAGATCTTTGTGGCTTAAAGATGCTGAAATATGTATCTACCCTGGAAAAAAAAAGTAACCCACACTTTATGTCGAGGAAAGTGCTCTGATACCACTTGTAACATACCAAATATAAAAAGTATGCAGAACAGAAATAAAATGCTAGAAATGGCAGAATAACAGCAATATAACCAGAACAATCACCACAATAACACTGAAATGATATAAGAATAACAACAGAAATAGCACTTTGATTATGAAAGCAATGTTCACGGGCCTCTTCAAGGGGGCAACCTCCAGTTGAGAAGAGCTCTATTACAATAATATCCAAGCTAGGGTTCTCATACCCTCGACTCCTATTTATACTAAATATGTCTATCAAAAGAAGCATCTAGAGGAAGATCCTTCTAGAAGCGGAAGCTTCTATTAGGTCTTCTTACATTAGACTTATTCTGTTTTATTGGAAGGCCTTATTAATATTGACCTTTATTACATTCGAATATATTGTTCTACCTATGTGCGGGTTAGGACCCTAACAAAATCACTCATTCAGGTGAAGGTAAAACCGTAAAGTTTTCACCTCACCGAGTTGTAATCAAGGATCTAAAAGATCCTAAGCATGTTCTTGCAACTAGAATTGCTAATGATATTACCAGATTGTACAAGTTTGACAACTTTGGGTCATCATCTTTTTCATCAGTTTTTGCTGCTCATGGCGATGACTTGAGCAAACTTTGGCATGAGCAGTTTGGTCATCTAAACTATCGCTCATTGCAGCAGCTATGTAGTCAACTGATGGTGACTGGTCTTCCACTTGTTTCATGCAGAGATAGTGTTTGTGTCAGTTGTGTTCTTGGCAAACATCATAAGGACAATTTTGACAAGCGTGCCTCTTGGCATGCCTCGAGCCCCTTGCAGCTTGTTCACAGTGATTTACGTGGTCCACTTTCTTCTCCTTCCTTTTCTAGGTGCAAGTATTTATTAACTTTCATTGATGATTTTTCTAGACGTACTTGGGTTTACTGCTTAAAAGTTAAGAGCGAAGTTTTTGACAAGCTTTTGGCCTACAAGGTACTTGTAGAAAAACAATCTGGACATCAAATTCAAAAGTTAAGAACAGATAATGGAGGCGAATATGTGAACAATAATTTTTACAAGTTACTGCACTACACAAGGCATCCAAATGCAACACATTGTTCCATATACACCACAACAAAATGGTGTTGTTGAGAGAAAGAACCGCAAATTAAAAGAAATGGATAATTGTATGATCCAATCTAAGGGATTAAGTCTAAAGTATTGGGTAGAAGCAATCAACTGTGCAAATTACATAGTCAATCACACTCCCACAAAGGCTCTTAAAAATATAACACCGGAAGAAGCTTGGACTAAAATTAAACTAGATGTAAGTCACTTCCATGTATTTGGCATCATAGCATGGGCTCACAATCCTGATGAGAAAAGGAAAGCATTGAAGCCTAAAAGTGAGAAGTGTATATTTGTTGGTTATTCTGAAGATTTCAAAGGTTATAGACTTTGTCAACCACATTGTAATGAAATTATTATTAGAAAAGATGTTAAATTTGATGAAAATATCTTGGCCTACGAGCCTAATTCAGTGGATGTGCCTTCTTCAGCCTGCGAGCCATCTTCGGCGTATGTACCCTCGTCTGTTCCTATTCTAGTTTCTTCTTCAGATGATGACAGTGAAGATGAAAATCCACCTCCACCTGCTCACCTTCCTCCAGATGAGTCCTTTGAAACTGAAGTCGCACTAGTTCCATCGCTTTCTAGATGAGTTCGTTCAACACGAGAAGCAGTTGGTGGTCTTGTCAGTGATCCTTCAGATCATCGTCGAACACGTTCACAATTCCAGCGAGCCTCTTCTCTTTTGGCTCAAGTTTCAGAGACTCATGATCCAGAGACATTTGCAGAAGCTTCAGGTCATCAAGATTGGGATACAACAATGAATGAAGAGTATCGTTCTTTAATGGCAAACGATACTTAGGATTTTGTACCTCTTCCAAAAGGAAGAAAATTTATCATATGTAAATGGGTCTACAGAACTAAGTATGCATCAAATGGAAGTGTTGAAAGACACAAGGCTCGGTCAGTTGCTAAAGGATTTTCCCAAGTTGAAGGAATTGACTATAATGAAACCTTTTCCCCTGTAGCCAAAATGAATTCCATATGCCTTGTTCTTTCCCTTGTTGCCTCACATAAATGGGAGGTCCATCAGATGGATGTTAAATTTGCCTTCTTGCATGGAGATTTGCAAGAATAAATCTACATGGAAAAACCTCATGGCTATGTCCAAAATGACTATAGCCTTGTATGTTGCCTTAAGAAATGTCTTTATGGTCTTAAGCAAGCTCCCCAAGCTTGGTATGCCAAAATGGGCAACTTTCTTATTGACACTGGATTATCTAGATGCCATTATGATCCTAATGTCTATACCAAGAAAGTAGGAATCCATCTCATAATCCTTGTCCTTTATGTTGATGACCTTATCCTTACTAGTAGTGACTAAAAACTTTTAAACCATGTGAAAACCAACCTTAAGAAGAAATTTGAAATGACAGACTTAGGCTTTTTGCACTATTTCCTTGGCCTTCAAGTTTTGCAAACCAGTGAAGTAATTTTTCTTTCCCAGTCTAAGTATGCTTGTGACCTTCTTCATCGCTTTCACATGGATGATTGTAAGCCAACCCCTTCTCCCTTCCAATCTGGAGTCAAGCTTACTGACACCTGTACTTCTCTTGAAGTTGATGCCACACTGTACCATCAGTTAGTTGGTAGCCTCTTATACTTGACTCATACTCATCCTGATCTTTCCTTTGTTGTTAGTCTTGTTGCCCGGTATATGCAAACACCCCATGAAATACATTGGAAAGAAACTAAAAGGATACTTTTCTATGTTAGTGGTACAGTTCAGTTTGGGATACATTACAGTTTAGGGGGACTCCTTTATTGGTTGGTTTCACTGATTTAGATTGGGCCAGCGACCCTGATGATCGAAATTCTACTGTAGGTTATGTTTTCAGCCTTGGTTAAGGACCTGTCACTTGGGCCTGTAAGAAAAAACAAGCTATTATACTTTCTTCAACAGAAGCAGAGTATCGAGAAACGGTAAATGCAAGTCAAGAAGCCTTGTGTCTTTGACATATCCTTTCAGAGTTTGGATTCGATTAGCAGCATCCGACTAGCCTTTGGTGTGACAATCAGAGTGCCATTAAGCTCACCAAAGACCCAGTTCCACATCAGCGCAGCAAGCACATCGAGCTACACATGCACTTCATCAGAAAGATCATTTATGATCAGGTTATTGAAGTGCTCTTTTTCCCTATAGAAGATCAAGTTGCAAACATTTTCACAAAGTCTCTTACAAAAGATAAGTTTTCCAAACTTTGATCTATGTTAGGAGTTCAGGAAGTTGTCATTAAGGGGGGATAGGCTCTAATGCCTCCTTCCTTTTCCTATTGTGTCAACATTGTAAATCCTTCAATCCTATCCCAAGTTGTTCTTAAAGGGGGATGTTAGGATATTTAGACACTTAGGAGTTAGTTAAGAACTACTTGGTCTAATGTGTCGTTAGGTAAAAGTGTGTTTATTTAGTATGCATTTGTATGCATTTATAGTTAGGACATCTGACAGTCATGATATTTTCCCTACATAGAGTGATATGATGGTTCATACTCTCCTCGATCTTAACAACCATTGATCTGTGGCTTAACACCCGATTGGTCCATGATATCTATTTAAAGAGCATGGAGGTTCATTTGTCGATGATCGATTGTGAGAAACTCACTTGTAAAATCTCTCGGTAATCTTTTTCTTTTGCATTGATAAAATGCTCCAAGTGATTGTGTTAGTTGGGGCCGTGGATGTTTCCCCGTAGTGGTTTTACCACGTGAAAACATCGGTCTCTTGATCTTTGATCTGGTTATGTGAGTGGTTACTGAAGGTGTTCGTCCTATGTTGGAATACCTATGTTTTCGAACATTACCCAAGGAATCCTTTGCTAATTTCCCTCTTATTAATATGTTTCCCTCTTACTGTTACTCGAGCATACCAAGTGTTGGGCGCATGTCTATTTTGAGAAGGAAGCTTGTTTTGAGCGCAGGCCTATTTTTGGAGAAAGATCTGTTCTGAGAAAGACCTAATTTTAGAGAGAGCACAACAAGTGGTAAGAAAGCAACATGCAGAAAAAGAAGGAAAAGAAGCATGCAAGAGAAAAAGAAACGTGGTGCACAGGCAGACAAGCCTAACCATCATAGGGTTAGGGTTTTTGGCAAGATTATAACAACTATAAGCCATAAAGTAATATAAATAAGGACCTGGGAGGTCTAGAAGAGAGATAGATATATAGATTGAGAGATATACATATCAAGATGGAATAGAGAGATATAGATCTTAGTTGAGGGGATAAGGGAGAATATATCATAACAAAGAGAGTTGATTAGTATGATTTTGCAGGTTGTTGATTGTAATAAGTCTTGTAGAAGAGTCGAATAAGTTAGTTTTTTAGGGTTAGGTCACAGGCTGAGGAGCCTCGTGTGATCTAGTCCGCCTCACAGAGGGTTCTTACCCTCAATCTTGATTGTATCACTGAAAATGTAATACGTGCAGTGCAAGATTTTGCAATATGATAAATAAAAGAGGAGAGAAGCCGGATCTTTATGGACGTAGCCCCAAGAGGGGGTGAACCACAGTAAGCCTTGTGTTTTGTGTGATTGTTAATGAATGTTTACTTCTGTTAATCATTATCTTATGAATGAATGGTTAAAGTAGCTATATCAGCATGCATGCATAGGTTTAAAGATGAATAAGTCATAGAAGTAATTGGATAATGCGCAAGGAAGAAAGAACACAATCACATATCCCCACTCCTTCCTAGACTGCAAACACCTGAGTATTGTAGTCACCCATAAAATCTATCTAGGGTGAGACTGTGTTGTGCATCATGTGCACAAGGTTTCCTTCTGGTTTACCGGGAGGGCTGATAGATTTTAAGTGTTTTGTTGGAATCCTATTTGAGATTAGAACATGGGTCAGCCTAAGAAGAAGAAGTTAAAGAAGATCCAACAAATGGTTATGTTGTTGGCTGGAACTGCACAGGATTGAGTGGACGAGATCTGTAGAAGAAACATGTGGAGGATGGAAGTATAGAAGGGAATGTTTAGGCCATGGAATATAATGAAGGCGGAGATTGAAAGATGATTGAAAACAAAGGAACTTCAGTTTGTACAGAAGGACAACAAAAACCCTAAGTTAACATTGCGCAAGTATCTCGACAAATACGTGTTTAGTGACTTGCATGAGTTATTTTTCTATGATTTCCCAAATTTGTTGTAGGAGTGGTTATTGAGGTTAAAGGACAACCACCCTACAAATCGAATTAGACATCTGGAGTGGAATCATGTGGAGATCGTGCAGTTACAACAAGTTAATAACAAATTTATGCGCGCAGTAGATTTCCGATTAGACAATATTGTTGCAGGGTTTATCATTGAATTTGCAGCAGATACCACGAAGTCCTACATCGGAGAAGAGCAGCATTTTTTAAAGGGACCTAGAGGTAGGTACATCAGGTCGTTGT
The DNA here is from genome assembly GCA_009831015.1 of Picea engelmannii. NCBI lineage: Eukaryota > Viridiplantae > Streptophyta > Pinopsida > Pinales > Pinaceae > Picea > Picea engelmannii. The sequence continues at coordinate 213,887 of ML811324.1, forward strand.
ATACTTCATGTCGTTGTATACTTCAATCAATATTTTATTGTATGACAACGGTATGGTTACCATGGAATAAGACAACTAAACTTCCCTGCGTGCATGGGGGATGGGGGGAGGTTGAGATATGGAAGAGGAGATGGATAAGGGAAAGAATAAGGAGGCCATGGACCCAATCATGATGGAAGAAGACCATATAAAGTAGATAATGGCAAAAGCTGGAAAGACGTGTAGCAGAATACCCTACCAATATAAAATGAATAACAAAAAGAGAGCCATAGCCGACAGAGAGGGCTTGGCAAGCAATGAAGAAGAGGTAGAGGATCTCTGAGTTGTGGAGCAGATTGAGGAAATCCTGCGTGCAACTTATGAAAGGAAAACATGAGGTCCAAGGTCAGGAACAAAAGGCAGAACTCCAATCCAGATCACCGTCAGTGTGGAACCTACAACCCCATGTGCGACTAATACACCAGAAAGAACACCAGCGTTTAGATAACTGAATTTTAATGGAATAAAAAAAAAAGGACATGGATCCAATCAAGGATCATCAACTGGGGGAGCCAGTTCATGAAGTAACATTCAACTATCTACATCGCGCGGTGGCAGTAGTTCAACACAGTTCAAAATGGAAGGACATGATCCCACGATCAGATTACCAGAATTTCGGGGAGAGACATCAAAGGACCCTGAAAAGCACTTATTCATCTATGAGAAGATCTGGGGAGCAAAGCAGATCGCAAACGAGGATACAAATTTCACACAATTAGATATCACACTAAGAGACTGCGCGTTGGACTGGTACATGAGCCTAGATGTAAATAGTGCACAAGGAATACCAAAGACTATCACAGACATGAAAAAAATATTGGTAAACGAATTTCAGAAGCCTAGCTCAGAAGACTAGTAAATGAATGAAATGATTAAAACCAGGCATAAACAGGGTGAGTATGTTTGGTAGATTGATGATAGGTTCAAACAACTAAAAGGTAAGTTGAAATATGCAATTACTAACATAGGCACTTATTTGTGAACTCATTGCTACCACAATTGAAATACTCGTTAAGACAATAGAAGTTCCAAACTCAGGCAAAGGCTCTGCAGGAAGCCTTACAATTGGAAGAGAACCAATATCAGCAGATAGATCCAACAATAGAGGAGTTTAAGGAGGGTTTGAATCATCTAACATTTCAACTTAACCAGAATAAGGGCAAAGAGAAAAGAGAATATGTTTGGTATACGCTATGCAGGACAGAAGGACGCCATAAGAATGAATGTCCAACTTTTGCACAGTATATGGTGACAGGGGTGCCAAACCAATTGCCAACAAGAGGACCATGGTGCAATATTTGTAAAAAACATGGGCATGATCCATATCATTGTCCAATGATGCAGAAGTATAAGACAATACCCAAAATTTCATATTGCAATTTTTGCAAATCAGTGGGTCACGGTGATAAGGATTGTAGAATGATGGAGCTGATGAGAGAAAGAACTTCAAATACTTATAGGGTGCAAGCAGAAATGATGACAAGACAAGCTACACATTAGTTTAGCCAAGTACCATGACCATACAACAATGTGCATCAGCAATACAACAATGTGCAGCCACAGTATAATAATGCATAGCCACAATATAACCTCAGGCGGTATAACCAGGTACCCCAATACAACGCACCACAAGGAGATCGAGGTGGATAGAGAGGTGGAGGACGAGGCAGAGTACTAGTAATGTGCCACAACTGCCAACAACCAGGACATTATGCAAGGGATTGTCCACTTCCACCAACGACATGTATGTACTGTCACGCAACAGACCATGACATAGAAGACTGCCCAACACTCTTGGGAAAGATCCAGGAAAAAAGAAACCAGAACAACCAAAATGTCCAATGGATCTCTGCAAAATCCATGGATGATGGGAGAAACATCAAGATAATGACTTTAGGAAGAGCCAAGACAGGAACTCATGCAACAACACAAGATCCAACTCAACACCAATGGGTTAAGAAGAATACTGAACCACAAAAGTAGTTTGATGCGTGGAAAGAAAAGGAAAAATTTAAGGAGGCCAGATAGGAGTTTCTCAAGAAGAATTTTACGTCTACATCAGTCGCATAGAAAACTCATAACCCACCAATATACGATATGTCATTCTCAATAGACCATACCAATAAAGAACAACCTCTAGAGCAAGTAAGTACCATAAAGACTTTTCTTCAATCCTGTGTTAAGTTATTGAATGATCCATCATCTATTAAGGTCTTACAAAATATGCTAGAAATATGTAACAAAGAGGTAGAAGGGAAGCTAGAGCAGAAAAAAATCAATCATCTCCATATAAGAAGAAGGACAAGAAGAGAATCCAAACTGAATGCCAACATTGGGGATTTCAACATGGGAGATGTTCTACTGGATTTAGGATCTGAAGTAAATGTCTTACCTAAGAAGACGTGGCAGTGTATGGAGGAACCCACCCTGGGCTATTCACATGTCCAATTGAAACTAGCAAATCAACATAGAGTGTTACCTATTGGAAGGCTTGAAGGTGTGACAGTAGATTTGGATGGAGTGTGCACTATGGCAGATTTTGAAGTGATAGAGATAGTGTATGGCACAACACCTTACCCAACATTACTTGGATTGGATTGGGAATTCAATAGCTAGGCTATAATCAACCTGAAGACAACAAAAATAACTTTTAAATCAAGAGAATATAAAGTCATTGCACCATTGGATCCTTCAGAAGGAGAAAGGTTTGTAGAGGCCACTTGTTTAGATCTGGAAGAAACAAACCAATTGTACAAAAACACTGCATAAGAAGAGGATTATGTTAACCCAACTGCAGATGGGGTATTGAGCTCGAGAAGCATTACATCTTGTGCTTCTGACTTAGACACAGGTTTGGAGAATTGGAAACAACGATTACATGAAGATTCCCCAAGGAGGTGCGAAGGAACAGATCGCGCAGTAAGATAGGTTGGTACAGATATAAGAGAACCTCCCAGTTTTCATGGGCTAAATGACTTAGAGGAATTCTTGACAAAATATGAAGAGGAAGTGTTATAAAATCAAGGCTCTTATCCTTACATATTGCACTCAAGGAAACACCTGCAATATGGTGGGGTGCGCACAAAGAAATAATTCAGGGCTGGTATCAGTGTAAATGACTAATGCGCATTAGATTTGTCACAGAACAAGGTAGCAATAAAACGTATAGGTATGATGGCAAAGGCACACTAGCGGAACACTTGGAGAAATGTAGGACACAATGGAGGATGACAGCACCAGAGGAATGGCCTCATCACTTTATCCATACATTGGAAGGAATCCCATGGAATGGGTACATAGACCAGGAAATGCGTAGAGGCACTACAGAATGGACAGGATTACAGTAGAATTTTGTAGTAACCTTCTCATTTGAACATGAGAACCCCAACATTGATTCGGCACTGAAATTGATATGGGAAATGATATTTGTTGATGAACCAGAAGTTGAAATCAAGATAGAATATCAACAACAGAACAGATAGACAGACAAAGAGTTACTCTCATACTATCGTGTCGAAGAGGAAGATGATCCGCGCAACATTCATACTATAGAGATTAAGGAAGAGAGAGGTGGAAGGTCCATCTCTAGAGTGAGAAGTATTTGTTGCATCAATCAAAGTTAATAAATTCAACATTGGGACAAATGACAATCCTAAAATGGCATGTATTGGAGACTATTGGGATGAGAAAACATTAGAAAGCATAACAGAGTTACTGTGCGAATATAGTGACCTATTTCCAACAACCTTTACAGAAATGAAAGGCATAGAAGGAGAGATAGGTGAGATGAAGATACCCCTAAAACCTGAGGCTATACCTGTCAGAAAAAGACCTTACAAACTAAATCCAATGTATAAGCTGAAAGTGAAAGTAGAAATTGACCGAATGTTGGAAGCTAGTATCATAGAACCAATAGAGGAATCTGAATGGATCAGTCCTATGGTTGTCCAAGAGAAGAAGCAAGAGGGGATAAGGATTTGTGTAGATCTGAGGAAACTCAATGATGCTTGTTTACTCGACCCTTTCCCTACCCCTTTTACAGATGAAGTCTTAGAAAATATGGGAGGCCAGGAAGCATATTCATTTACAGATGGATTCTCATGTTACCATTAGATTAAAATAGCTCCAGAGGATAGGTATAAGACTACTTTTGCTAAAGAATCGGGATCCTACTAGTATATAGTCATGTCCTTTGGACTGAAGAATGCATCAGTTATCTTTTCAATAGTAGTCATAGCTACTTTTAAGGAATTCATACATCGGTTTCTAGACGTATATTTGGATTGCTGGACTATATATAGTCTTTTAAAGGACCATGTAGAAGTGTTAAGCCTAATGTTGGAAAGATGCAGACAATGTTAGATATCATTAAACATCAAGAAATGCATTTTTGGTACACCTTTTGGGATATTGTTGGGACATATAATCTGTAAACAAGATTTACTAGTTGACCCTGCTAAGATTGCAGTCATTCTAAATTTACCACCACCAAAGTCAGTGCACCAGTTAAGAGAAACACTGGGACATATAGCCTATTACAAGAAATTTATAAAGGGGTATGTGCAGATTACTACACCAATGGAAAAACCATTAAAGAAGGACACCAGATTTCAATGGAATGAGGATTTTCAGCAAGGATTAGACACTCTAAAGGAAAATATGGTGACAACACCTATATTAGTATTTCCAGATTGGGAAAAGACATTTCATGTGCACGTAGATGCATCAACCATAACACTTGGAGCAATTCTGGTGTAACCAGGAGCAGGGGACTTAAACCATCCTGTATCCTTTGTAATAAGAAAGTTGTTAGAATCAGAGAAGAATTACAACACCGCAGAAAGAGAAGGCCTAGCCATGGTATATGCACTTCAGAAATTCAGACACTATTTACTGGGTAAACACTTTAAATTGTTCACAAACCATTTTGCCCTCAAATATCTAGTCAACAAGCGAGTCTTGGGGGGGAGGATCTGTAGATGGCTATTATTATTCCAAGAATTTGATTTCGAAGTCATAGTCAAACCAGGGAAGCTAAATGCAAGACCCGATCACCTATCAAGGGTAACGAATGGAGAATAACCTACTAACTTGGAAGACAACTTACATGATGCATAGTTATTTTTAGTACATGTAGCTAATGAATACTTTGTTGATATTATTGAATACTTAAGTATAGGGGTTGTGCCATGGGACTTTAGCACTGTGCAGAAGAAAAACCTGGTAGTTAGAGATGCAGACTATCAACTCATTGTAGGACATTTATACAAGATGGGCACATATAGCATTTTGAGAAGGTGTGTATTGGAACATGAATGGACCAGAATTTCAGTAGAATCTCATGAAGGTATAGCTGGAGGATACTATGCAGGAAAAGATACCGTGTAGAAGGTATTACGTGTGGGATTATGGTGGCCAATAGTTCATAAAGATGCCAAGGATTATTGCTAGAACTGTGATGCCTGTCAGAGGGTTGGCAAACCCAACAGAAGGGATGAGATGCTCCTAAGACCACAAGTAACTCTGCATATATTTGACAAATGGGAAATGGACTTTGTTGGACCTATTAATCCACCAGCCAAAAGGTCAAGAGTCAGATATATCATTATTGTGACTAAATAATTAACAAGATGGGTAGAAACAACACCATTCAAAGACTGTAGAGCAAAGACATCAACACACTTCTTATTTGAGCAAGTGATCACCAGATTTGGATTTCCTAGGATTCTGATGAGCGACCAAGGCACTCATTTTATTAATAATACCATCAGGGCTATGACTGAGGAGTTTGGATTCTATCATCAGAAGAGTACACCATATCATCCTTAGGCAAATGGAACAATAAAAGCTTTCAATAAGATTTTGGAAAATGATTTGACTAAGATCTGTTATGTTAACAGGGATGATTGGGACTTGAAAATACGAGCAGTATTGTGGGCATACAGGACCACATGCAAGAAGTTGATAGGACATACACCATTCATATTGGTGTATGGACAGGAAGAAATGGTGCCATTAGAATTTCTAGTACCAAGTCTGCGCGTAGCAGCAATTACCAACATGACAGAAAGAGGTGTAGTACAGGAAATACTAAGCCAACTAATGGAAATGGAAGAGGACATGATTCTGGCAGGATTTCACCAAGAAGTACAGAAAGCAAGGGACAAAGCATGGCATGATGGATATATTAAAAGGAAGAGCTTTAAGGAGAGAGACCTAGTTCTTCTCTATGACAACAAATTTTTGCAACACTCTGGTAAGTTTAGAATGCATTGGCTCGGGCCATATGAAGTAAAGATTTTCACAGATGGGGCATTTTTGCAGCTAAAAGACTTGGGAGGAACAAAACTAAAAGGAATCATCAATGTAGTTGATTGAAACTGGACACGGACAATCGACCTACTAACTCTTAAATGTTACAACATAGTAAAAAAGTCATGTATATAGTGTACTATAGTAGATATTAGGAAAGAAAACTCATAAAAAGAAATAAAACTAGAAAAATAAGAAAAAGGAAGACAAAAGTAGAAAAAGAAGGAAATATCGTGCGCAACAGACAATGGAATCAGCACGACAAAAAGAAAAAGTGATCGCGCGCAGCATATGGCTAACAGGAAGCAAACACATCGCACCAGGGGAGAAGTCACAGCAGAAACGTATGGTGCAACGAAGAGTTATAGTGCACCGAAAAATGGGCCAACGGTCGAAAAAGAAAAAACCGGTCATTGGGGTGAAAAGGAACAAATTTAGCATTTATGAAACTTAATGAAGCATGATCGACAAGCTTTAACACATTTATAACCATCAAATAAGCGTCTTCGTGAAGGTTCGGGGCAATTATGACACCCCGTATATAACTAAAACGCGGGCCAAACGATATGTATTATGAATTTACATACCTGTGAAGATAAGAAGCATGAAGACAGGTGGTGAATAGGTGAGTTCGGAGATGGTAGCAACCGAAGTTCAACCGGAGAAGGAAGAATTGCCCACAATGGCACCTCCAAAGGTCGATGCACCTAGCCAAAAAGAACGGAAAAAACGCAGTAGCCACAGGTCACCACAGAGGCAAAACATGTGTTTACACAGACAGAGGGAATCATCGATGTCGATGCAATTCCTTCGCCATAGACCGAACCAGTGAGAGCCACACTGGTAGAGAAAGAGCGACACACCCCGATGATGGTCGAGATGGACATCGACTCACACGACGATGTGCGGGGCCATGACCCATTAGCAACAGGAAACCCACATCAACCTTCCAAGGCCGAAGCAGCCCACAAAATAAATGGCATTGACAGTGAAAGGGTAGAATCTGACGGGCCAAGGTCACAATCTATGGTGGGGTCCATGCAATAGGAGGAAGTGCAACTCGAAGATATCACGGGGAAACTAGAGTCGGGCTGGGAAGAAAGAGAACCAAAGGCTGGGAAATCTAGCGCACTAACACAGAGAAAGGGGAAACAACCCATCTCGTGGTCCCCATGCAAGCAGCCCGATGCCTCGATCGTTTTGTTGCACATTCCAGATGGGGTGCAAGCCACACCAAGTTTACAAGGTTGCATCGAAAGGTTATGGTACGTATACCACGACGTGTTTGACACCAGCAAGTTCCGAGAATTTGCACAACAAGTGCATATGAAGAGCCTGGGCACATGGTTGTTAGGAGATCTAGTGTTGCAAACAAAGAAGTGGGTGGCAAGCTTGGTAAATACATGGATTCTTAATTTGTTGGAGATTCCTCACTTCATAAGGGGGAAAGATGTGAACAATTGCGTCAAGCAGTTACTGGCAGTCTTCCATGGAGGATTTTTGTGGCTAGATGAACCAGTCTCCATCGATGTCGAATTAATTTCGTTCATCACAGGACCGCCATCAAATGGCGAGAAGCCCACGCGGTACATGGATGATAAAACCAAGGAAAAGGTACTCGCGGAAGAAATGAAGAAAACCTATGGGATAAAAAGGGGATCACATGGCATTATCATAAGATGGATCAGTGACACAGCCACCAAGATGGAAACAAAATTGATGGCATACAAACTCCTTCAAAAATGTCGTAAGGAGGAGGTCCCTGCAGGAGTTGTCGCAGTGGTAGCACAATGCGCAAATGACACCATGATCATGTAGGCCCCATACTTATTGAATATGTTCTTAGACGACTACAAGGATGTGCAGGACTTGGGAACTGAGTTCCACTACTCTTGGCTCACTATAATGATAGCGCTAATTGGATGGAAAGAGCCTACCTACTCATATTTATGTGACAGAGTAGGACAATGTTGCGCAACACAATATACATCGTTGGGAAGCACTTCTGATTCCAAGCGGAGAAGTGGTAATGCCAGCACATTCGCTCAGTATCTCAGTGATATGCAAGAGAATATATCCAATACATGGAGAATAGCTCCCGAGGTGGTCCCGCAATACTAGGGGATAACTAACTTTAAGGCTACACGACATAATATGTGGATCCAGGCAAAGAATGGCTCCAACTTTGATCTGCATCAACGCAGAGGAAATTGAATGGGTAATAAAATACTGGCAAGATGACTGGAAAATCCCAGTCATCACCAAGGACATGCCCAAAGGGAAAGAAGTGGAAGTCATGTCATCTAATACATTCACAGGGGAAAGCATCGCGACCAAGAAACCAACACAACAGACGAAGCCTGGTCCAAAGACAACACAACAAAAGAAGGGCAGTACCCCAAAGAAGGAAGGAAAGATAGGAAAGAAGGACAATGCCCCACGCAGGAGGAACAAGGAAGGGTGGACCCAACGACACAGGGAACCTCGACGACAACTACTCCACAAGAGACAGGGCCACCCAAATGGTTGGTCATACATACAGGTGGGCCACACAAGAAGGCCAAGGACCACAAACAAATCTTGGAATACACAATCACTGAGGATGATGTTGATCTAGTCATAGAGAGGGTGCAGGACCACGCATTGGAAGAGTATGAGGAGGTCGAGAACCAAAGAGGAAGGATAAGGAATGAGTTGGCCAACATTAAGTAGGTCCTAGAATGGATACAAGATACCCAACTATAAGAGAGGGCAGCATAACCGATCCCCAGAGCGACAAAAACAGGGGACAAAATTGCGTAGAACGAGGAAGACACGATCCAACACGTAGCACAAGAAAGTCCTAGCTTCAAGATAACAATAGATATGTTATAGTTCGAGGAGTCTATAGCACATAAGCCACTTAAAGACCTGACGCAAATATAGTTGGTATTGGCTAAAATACCAACAAAGGAACTGTATAAGCTACAACTCAGTGTCACACAGGAAGTGCAATCACGAGCCAGAGCAGATATGACAGAATTGCAAGTCACCAAAGATGGCAAGGGTGCACTACAAATTGTGGTAGAGCAAGTCCAATTGGAAACATGGGAGGAGAAGCAGCGTGTAGATAAATTGGAGCAAAAGCTGAAGGAAGTCTTCATAAAAATTACAAACAATGTGCAGGAAGTTGTGAGCAGTGTTGAAGAACAGATTCAGATCATCGCGTAGATGCTCAAAGAGTATAAGAAGGAGATCGAGGAACTCAAGGAAAAATTAACACCAACCACTCATCCCGAAGTTATAGCTGAAAGGGAACAACATGTGGTCCTGCAAATAGAAATGATGGCAAGAGAAGCCAAAAAGGTTACATAACTTTTTGACAAGATTGCGCAACTATGGACGATGTTGGAGGAAGATGACAAGGTCCAACAACTAGACCAATGAGAGGAGAAAATCAACATTGCAATGTAGGAGTTGAAGAAGCGATAAAAGGCCATGAGCATTACAGAACGATTGAAAGGAACGCAGGAGTTGAAGACCATGTAGACCTAATTGAAGACTGTGCAGAATAACAAGCAGGCAAGACAGGCCCAGTTAGAACCCCTCTGGAGCAAGCAACGCAAATAATTGCTAAACTGGAGGACGAGAAGAAAAGGATGGCTTATGATCATGTCGAGAGCACAAAGTCTCTGAAGTAACACATCACAACGCAGAGGGTAGAGAAGCTCACAGAGAAAGTTGTGTAAGCGAGATCTAAATGGGAAGAATTAGAAGGAAAGTTTCACAGCTTGGCAAAGGTTGTACAGGGAGTATGCACCACCTGAGTGGCTCGGACAAGCCACATGTTAGTGTTGGGGGCCTATTGGGAGCAGACCTATTTTGAGTGCGGGCCTATTTTTGGAGAAATATCTGTTTTGAGAAAGACCTAATTTTGGAGTGAGCGCAACAAGTGGCAAGAAAGAAGCATGCAGAAAAAGAAGGAAAAACAACATGTAGGAGGAAAAGCAACGTGGCGTGCAGGCATACAAGCCTAACCATGATAGGGTTAGGTTTTTTGGCAGGATTGTAACGACTATAAGCCATAAACTAGTATAAATAAGGACCTAGGAGGTCTAGAAGAAAGATAGATATATAGATCAAGAGATATACATATCAGGACGGAAGAGAGAGGTATAGATCTCAGTTGAGGGGATAAGGGAGAATATATCATATTAATAGAGAGAGTTGATTAGTATGATTTTGCGGGTTGTTGATTGTAATAAGTCTTGTAGAAGAGTCAAATAAGTTATTTTTTTAGGGTTAGGTCACATGTTGAGGAGCTTGGTGTGATCTAGTCTAGCTCACAGAGGGTTCTTACCCTCAATCTTGATTGTATTACTGAAGATGTAATGCGCGCAGCGTAATATTTTGCAGTAGGATAAATAAAAGAGGAGAGAAGCCAGATCTTTGTGGACGTAGTCCTAGGAGGGGGTGAACCACGGTAAACCTTGTGTTATGTGTGATTGTTAATAAATGTTTATCTATGTTGATCGTTAGCTTATGAATGAATGGTTAAAATACTTATATCAACATGCATGCATAGGTTTAAATATGAATAAGTCATAGAAGTAATTGGATAATGCAGAAGGAAGAAAGAACATAATCACATAACCCCACTCATTCCTAGACTGCAAACACCTGAGTATTGCAGTCACCCATAAAAGCTATCTCAAGTGAGACTGCGTTATGCATCTTGTGCTGCCTTCTAGTTTACCCGAAGGGCCGATAGTTTTAAGGGTTTTGTTGGAAACCTGTTTGAGAGCAGAACCTGGGTCAGCCCAAGAAGAAGAAGATAAAGAAGAGCCAACACTAAGCCATACCTATATGGATATCATCCACCTTTGGATGTCAATATGATCCATGGTCATCTAGAAGTGTCCAAACACTTCCTTTACCCAACTTTAGATCATCATTTCCTTAATTATTCTACCTTATCTGCATAATGTCGCATATGATCAACATCATAAGCATTTTATCCATGTTGTTATCTCCCCTGCTAATATCAAGATATAATTGACCAAAATGATCCATTAGTAGACCATACCTTACAACCAATCACATGTTATAATAAGTTTATTCGCATGTTATATACATGCTTACTCATTACCATATGCATCACAGCATATCCATGTCCTGTGTTTTCATGCATAAACAAGTACTCAAGTCAATAGGTATTTGCATTCTCTTTAGTACAGCCATGAGCTCATAAGCTCATATCACTTTCTTCTTTTACGAGGACTATCAACAGCTCATAGAACTCTCTTTTCTTTCATCTATCTGGATTATTCCAGCAACAAGTTTCATTCATTACAGGTCAAGTAAACTGACCTTACAAATTTTCCATCAATCCTCTAATCATGAGGAGTTATGTATATACATGGTTTAGTCTTTTATTTAAGTAGAAATTATTACGGCCAAGGATTATATCAATCCTTACTAAATTCCTTTAACCATAAGAAATATTCCAAAAGGATCTTAGCCCTTATATAAACAACCATCATAAATGCAAGAGCCTTTGTTTGTCCAAGCAAATAGACAACATTACACTTAAATAAAACAACTCAGCTTGTCCCTTCTCTGGACTCGTGCAACTCTATAACGGAATTTGCCACTTATGCCATTCACATTCAAGTCTTACTATGAATGTCTATCGGCATATTCCCACTCTTGTAGGAATATCTATCATTCTTACCAAGGTAGAAACATAATTCTTATGTTGTATATAAACATGCAAATTTTTTTTTGAAAGAGATTATGAAACAAAATCTCGGTCTACAGTCTTCCTTATTAAGGAAATTTTGCAGATAATAAACAAACTTTTTAAGGTAGAAAACACTTTTCAACGGGCTCATATTACCCTTGATATACTAGTCTTATAACCAATCTCTAGCCCATCCAGGCCTAGTATTTGAACTCTGCTCTGGTACCACTTTGTAACACACCCAACCCCCTAAGTACTTTCTAAGGGATGGGGTATCAAATTTTTTGCTTCTTTCCCAAACAATTCCATGTGACTCCATGTTACATGTGCCATCCAACATGGCACTAATGCATAATAGTGTGTCACCTTCTAGTGTTGACGTGATTCCTGGTGGGGATACTACCATGCCATCCGCCACCTAGCCCACCAGGCTTTCGGCTTATCGTCATATCGTCTCCCGTGGATCTCCCGCACTCAACATTTTAAACAAAATTCTCCTAACAGTCGACATCAGTGGCTCTGGCCCACTGGGGATATTGGCCCACCGAGATACCAAAATGTTGGCCCCTGGGTTAACCCATACTCATGCCAATATTAAGTGCCCGAGTCAATAGTATGGCTGGCAATTAAGATGCACGACCCTACCATGACCTTCCACCTTGTGTGACACATGATCGTGTCTTCGCCTGCCACCTGACTCAAAAATTCCAATTTACCCTAACGCCTCAATATCCACTTGACACATGGACCAACCACGACACACCACGTCACCATAGAGTACAAAGACTCGCCCAACTAAAGGTTGAAACTTGTCCACACCACTTTGAAAGACATCCAACCCCCTAAGTACTTTCTAAGGGATGGGGTATAAAAAATTCCGCTTCTTTTCCTTAGACTCAAACCCTAATTAAGGGCTTCCATTGTCTTATGCTCATCAAGATTTTTCAAATGACTATAATTATGCTCAAATCCGAGTCCATTAGATCCATTCCTCGACAAACTCGAATGCCTCCAACATTTTATGAAGGAAACGCATCGATCAAATGATTTTGACATATCCAGTTTTATTGACAGCCCATGCTTCTTGGAAGTTTGCAGCGAATGAATAGTTTCATGGGCTACTATTGTACCATATAGTATTTGACGCCCTTCCACAAAGCCCCCTTGCTCCAGGGAAATAATACCTTTAAGAAGAGGTTTCAGTCAATTAACTATTATCTTGGATATTATCTTTTATATCAGGTTGCACAAAGTTATTGGTATAAATAATTTTGTTGTGTTTGCCTCTTTTTCCTTGGGAATCAATGCTATAAAAGTAGCATTAAAATCCTAAAGAATGGATTTGGAGGATCTCGATTCTTCCACTACTTCCCAAATGTCTTTCCCCGGTATTTTCCAACATGTTTGAAAAAAGTCTGTGGTGAACCCGTCTAGCCTAGGATCTTTTCTGGAGGCCATCTCCTTCATTGTCCTTTCTACTTCCTCCAAGATTGACAGGCTCATGAGGAGTTGGTTTTGTTCTTGGGTAACGATCTTTGGGATGCATCTCGTGATATTTTGAATGGATAGTTCTCTGTTCTTGTCTAGTTCTGCTATCAGTCATTGGAAGTGACTCACCAATTTGTTCTCTATTTCCTCATTTGTTTCCACTTTTTCTCCTAACGTCGTTGTTAAGCTAGTTATTATATTCTGATTCCTTCTTTGCAGAAGAGAGTTATGGTAGAACTTTGTGTTTCTATCTCCCTCCTTTAACCATCTTACTCTCGATTTTTGTTGCCACAAAATTTCTTCTTGCTTATCCCTTTTATTCAACTCTATTTGTAGTTAATCCTCCCTATTCCTTACATTGTTCACCTGATTTCCTATTATCACTTCAGTTTGGATGGAAACCATCTCTAATTCCAGTCGTCTCTTCTCTTCAAAAATATTTTAGAAAACCTCTTTATTCCAGATCTTGATTCTTAGCTTGACATGTTTGAGTCTTTGTTGAAATTGGTACATCTTAGTACCATAGAGATCTGGTTTTTTGGACCACCATTTTTCTATATTCTATATGAATTCTGGATTATCCATCTAGAATTTCTCGAAATGAAACAGTGTTGGTCTCAGGGTCAATTCTCCTTCCCATGATAGGAGAATTGGCTAGTGATCATATCCATAGGAGGAGAGAACGTCAACCAAAATTGCTTGATGTCCTTGAAACATTGTCTCGAAGGATAAGAATATGTCTAATATGACTGCTACTTGTTTGTCTGCCCTTTTTCTGTTGCTCCAACTAAACGAGGCACTACTAATTGGGATATATATTAATCTAAACTTTTCAATCCAGTCTCTAAACACTTCACTTTCTCCATCTAGTCTTCTAACTCCCCTGTTTTTCTCCAGTAGAGACGTGATTGTATTGAAGTATCCTCCGATAGTCCATTGTTGGTCATGAAACAGGGTCCCCAAGTAATTTAGGGATTCTAAGAATCCCCTCTTTAGATGAGGCATTAATGGGCCATACACATTAGAAATGAAGCCTTGATATTGAGTACTTATCTCTTAGAATTGTAACGTTATGATTCTCAAGAAGTTGGAGTGAAGATTCATCATCCATTTCATATGATCCCACATGATAGCAAGCCCACCTGAAGCTCCCTCCACTGCTACCACTTTTATCTCACAACCTTTCCAAACTTTCTTGGCAATTTTAACCATCGTTTCCTTATCACATTTCATTTCTTGTATCATTACTACCTCTGCTCTTTCCTGTGTAATCCTTTTTTTTAGCATTATGTGTTTTGATGGAGTGCTCAATCCTCTCACATTCCTTGACATGAGCTTCATAATATTACTTACGTTGGGGTTGGAAATATCTTTACGGTAGCCCTAACGTTTTCCCTGAGTCCACTAAGTGTGCTTATGTTTCCTCTATAACATGCTTATATGGTTTTCGTCCATGCTTCTTTTCTTCACTGGGTTTTTTTCTTAGCATTTTCAAGGGGTTTGTATTTACCCCCATACTTCCTAACGTTGCACTTGGGCTCTCCGGAGTTACTTCCTTGCCTCTGGTTTCTTGTATTTCACTTTGTACATTCCTTAGTTGGTCTATTGTCATGTCATTGATTTATTGTTCTCCAATGCCCTTCCCTCAAGGATTTCACATCTATTTCAACCTTCACCAAATCCATTGCTTGGATCGTGTCTTCCTAAGTTTTCTCCCTTTGTGTTGGTTCATGTTATTTCGGATCTTGCATCTCATATTCCCCTTCTATATTCTCCTCTGGTTGTAACTTTGGATCTGGTTTCTTGCACTTTTCCACCTCTTCTTTTGGTGGTGCTTCCATCTTCTTTGGTTCCTCCTGGGCTTCCCCAACGGTTTCTTTGACACTACTCTCCTCTAGTGATTTAAACTTGTTCTTATTATTTTCCTCTTCATTTTCTATTGGTTTGATTGGTCATCTCCCTGCCTTGCACTTCCCTTGGATCTTAGTGAACCCCTCAACATATTTTCCATCTTGGGGTTTACTAACATCTGCCTTTGTGTTTAAGGGACAATCCCAGAAAATATGGTTGTGGAGGTGGCATTTTCTACATTTGAAAGGTATATGTTCATAATCTAGGGTTTGTCTCCATTCATTATCCTAATATGACACTGTTACTGACTCCGTAAGAGCCCTACCACGTTCATATAGACACATATCCTTGCATACATTGTGTATTTTTCCATCTTCGTAACCTCTAAGATCTTAATGAAGGTTCCTAGGGTGTTCCATATTCCTTCCAGTGTTTCCATTTCCCATAATTCTTGTGGTAATGAATACATCATGATCTAGACTAAAGCCACCATGACGTCCTCTTTCTCTGGAGCAAATCTTTCGATCCAGTAATGTAAATGGAGGTCTGTCGAGTTAAAAAAATATGGGCCTTCCTCAAATAATTTGTCTCTATCCTTGAGGTTGGAAAAAAATGTTGTAAAGAAGCCCATGGACCTCAGTTTTAGATCTACTTGTCCGTTAACTTTCCACCAAGAATTCACCCATCCCATCAGATCTTTTTTCGATGGCCATATCCATATAAACTTTACTATTAGAGCATGGTGTTTCATATTTTGAATGTAGTTACCTATATTGTTAGGAGAGGTGACCTCATACCTTGGATTCTCATTTGTTCATGCTTGGCATCCATTCACATTTATTTTTGTTAACTCTTCTCACTCCTGGGTTTTTTGGATTGATCATACCTTTTGTTGTACCCTTGCCTACACCCCCCATTTTAGTGTCATCGAGTTGTTTTCCTTACCTACCTAGTACAGCATCTTCGAACGTCAACGTTTATGTTGGTCCTCGTCCCGTCGGTTGTGTAGAGAACTCTTCTTGTCACTCATGACCTTTGCGTTGCCATTCCGGAAACTCTGACCCATTCATCCTCTTCCCCACACGTACACATGAAAGCCTACTCAGGACATACTTGTACGCTAACTTGCTTTTCCCACTATTTCTCCTTCCTTTTCAATTTGTTTTTATATATTAACTTAAAAAACATATAATAATGGATATTTCTATACTTATAATAAAAGTCAAATTGAACATAAAAACAATGTTTATAATAAAAGTCAAATTGAACATAAAAATGATGCTAATACTTGAATCGGTGAACTATAATGTTTCAAATTGATTATACAAAGGATGAAATTATAAAATCATTCACATTTTTTTGTAGGTTATTATTCCTGGGTATTTTCCCTCATTTCAAGGATGGTACTGAGGGTAAACTCAAAATTCTTTGAGGCATAACGTCAAGTCAACAATAGGGTTTAAATCCATTGCAACAATATACACATTATGAGTTCAACATGTCACTTATAGGAATAAAATCTAGGTGGGGAGGATAACACTCCATCACACAACCACTCAAACTAAACCCAACTAGCATAATCAACCACTTTGTTTATCATTGAATTGGTAAAGTTTTTTCAAT
>ML811325.1:0-28490 GCA_009831015.1 Picea engelmannii
CAGTGACGCAATGCATGTTGCAAATCTATTTTTCAAAGAAGTTGTGAGACTTCATGGCCTACCCAAGAGAATTGTCTCAGACAGAGACACAAAATTTGTTGGTCACTTTTGGAGGATGTTGTGGAAGAAGATGGGGATGAATTTTTCCTTCATCTCAGCTTATCACCCTCAAATAGATGGGTAGACTGAATTTGTAAATAGAAGTTTGGGGAATTTATTAAGGAGTCTAGTTACTGAACATCATAACTAGTGGGATCAGATTCTGCCACAAGCAGAATTTGCATACAATGACTCACAAGACAATAGAACTGGAAGGAGCCCATTCCAAATACTATATGGAATGCAACCTAGGGGAGTATATGAGCTAAGAGACTTGGAATAGGGTGAGATCAGGAGCATTGGAGCAAAGGTTTTTTCTACGGAGATGGAGTGACTCCATAGCAAAATCAAAAGACTGTTGGAGAGTTCTAATAAGAAATACAAGCACAGAGCTGATCAACATCGTAGGGAACTTCAATTTGAAGTAGAAGATTAGGTTTTAGTACATATTAGGAAGGAAAGATTCCCTAGGGGAACATACAACAAGTTGAAGATGAAAAAGATAGGACCCTGTAAGATCTTGAGGAAGTTTGATGCAAATGCCTATGAGATTGAACTGCCAGATGGTGTAGGCATTTCTCCCATATTCAATGTTTCAAACATGTATTTGTATAGGAAACATGACACAGAAGGGTCAGAAGCTCAAGGAAAAATTTAGTGGGAGAAACAGATTTATGTGGCAGAAAAGTCGTAGATGGACAAAATTGTTGATCAAAGGATTGGAAAAAAGACCAGAAGGAAAACCTATTTTGAGTATCTAGTCAAATGGAAGGGACACCCAATCGAAGATTCTAGTTGGGAAACCGAAGCTACTATCAAGAAGCAGGGAAAATTAGTAGAGGAGCTCATGGACAAGAGTCCATGAATTTTTGTTAAGGGGAGTATGATGCAGGAGCATCATTGGCAAGAACATAGAGGCAGGACCACTCAACATGTGAGAGTTCTTCCAGAACTTTAACATTGGTAGTTGTAGATGAATTTTAAATCCACCTTAATTCAGCACCGGAATTTACCTTTGGAGGCATGCTTGAACCAGTGTTGAATTTTACCCTTTGAGGCATGTTTTCAAAATAGCAAATAGAGCAGGAGTTTCCACTACATATCTAGAGTGTGACTGGACTAAGATAGCATAGGATGAGTTTTAGAGTAGTCAAGTAGCCAGGGGAAACCCTAGAAATGTTTTTTTTTTATTTAAGTAGAAGTTTGTATGCCCAGATGGGAGGGAGCGACAATACATAGAGAAATCTATTGTAAGAGAGAACTACGAGTTAGTAGGAGATCTCAGTTTTTGGGTTATTGTAATTCAAATGTATTTTATAGCCATATTGACACTTGTGAATAGAACATAAGGAAAAATTGATCCAAATGCGTGCGTGTGAAGGTTATTTGCAATTTTTCTGTTATTTCTATTTTCATGAACAAGTGAATGAATCTCCACAGAGGAGAATGGAACTATGACTATTAGTTTTCAGTTTCAATTGTTTTTCTTCATTTGAAGCTCTGTAAGTTGTGCATCAAGCCAGAGAGGAACGTAAGGAAATCGGGAGGAATTTCTCTACGAGAAGTACCGTGGATCTGACTTATCAAAATTCATCAGACGCAAGGAGTGCGTGGGAAATAAAGGTTTGAACCAAACAAATCTCAGGAGGCATAGCACGTCAGAAAGTGTTATTGAGATCCAATAACCCATTCCCCGAAAGAAGCGGAGGTTGAGCCTTCGAAGACTTAAAAAATATTCTAAGTTTGAAGCAAGTAAAATCTTAGGAGGAAGAACGTCGTCAAGCATTGGATCGCGGTGAAGAATTTTGCGGACTATCCGATTTGAGGTAGGAGAGCAGGATTTAACACTGTGTAGGTCCAGGAGGGGAGATCTCGAAGATCTGAATGGACGGTGGAGAAATCTCGAGGAGAGTCATGAAACACTGCAATCCATTGGATCAAGTGGAGTTATGAGAAGGTTAGTGATGGGGAAGAGATATGACTGTAGATCTAGAGGGTGTTGTGAGTCGTTGATCCAGCACCTCAAGATTTTGACATTTTGGAATTTTGGCAACCTAGAGTACAAGGTTCGATAGTGTGGGACTCTTGACTAGTGGAACCCCGAAAAGATCAGAGATGTCAGATCTTCAAAGGCTTAGAGTTGTTGATTTGCAGTGGGGGGATATTTTGTGATTTCAGTGACCGGGAAGAGGAGTGGACAACTTCGTAAGGCACGAAGTCATGAAACTCGAAATGGAAAAAAAAGTGTAGCCATCAATCCAAGGGAGATTTGAGTTGTGGATCTCATTTGATCAAGATTTCGACATTTGAGACTTGGAGGAGCCAAGGATTCATCATATTGGAAAGCCTGGGGTCATGAAATACAATGCGCCTTTTGGGCTAGGTCCATGGTCATGCCCACAGTCACAAGGAGTGGAGAATGTGAGCCTAGCGCTTGGTCACACAAGTGATCATAGAGAAGGACCTATGGATTTGAAAAGGAGGGTTCCATCTTGGAACTAGAAGAGTTGTTTCAGCCCCGAACCAGAAGATCCTGACCGGGAGGTCGCGCAACCCTAAGGAGGGATAGGGGGTCTGCATCAGGATCTCACCAGTCAATTGAATCTAATCAAATTTCCTCTTAAGTGGATGTTAATCATACACTACCAAATTCTCAATATACTCCAAATTCAATTAAAAAACTGAAAATCTAAATGAAACAAACCAAGCCTTAGTAGATCGTGTTATTTGTTATTTGTAGAATGATATTATTCCTGGAGATATTAATAGACAGGGGGATGATTTTATGAAAGGTACAACATTTAGTGAAGGTTTTTCTAAGAAATCAATAGTCCCTTATAATGACATGGAAATGGGTCCTAGTTATGATATGAAGTTATCTTCTTCATATGAAAAAGCATTTCAATCATTGGAAATACTAAATGAAAATCCTTTATGTAGTATTGATGATGTATTACAAGATTTGTGTATACAATGGATAATTTGTAGGTTTAGTATAATCGCTCAAAGTATAGGTCATTTTAGGTTCCCTATACAATCTATAGGTTCTTCCCTCAAATTGTAAATCAGGCTCGATAAACTTTATTATTCATCAAAAATATAGTTCCTTATTTGAATGGACCATGAAAGTAAACTAAACCAAATGATTCCATAATCCTAGATATTCATAAATACGTGTACTTTCAATGCAAAATATAAAATTATGGAATGTATGTCACTTGTTTAACGAATTCGTAATGGTATTCCATCTTCAATATTCGTTCATGATCGACTTTGGACAATTTTCATTTTCTAGCTTTTGTTTTTTTTCTTGATTAAACTTCTATTAACTTTATCCATGTTGCACATACCAAATGACTATATTGACAACTTATGACATCTGATTGATAGTCTTGAAAGTGAACATGACTATCTGTTTGATGGGCTTCTTGAAAACAATAGTCTTTCAATATGAGGGATCATATTTCATATATAAACCCATTATCATCAAAATCTTCTAATAAGCTCATCTTTTGTTGCACAAATGTATTGATGGAAATTTTAATTTCTTTGTGCTTATCTTTAAACTTATTGAAAAATTATGCTTGTGTCATTGGAAATATATGTTTTGGATGTTCTTCATATTGTTTTCCTGTTATTCTTCATCGCAACACATCCCTTGTATGTGGTGAAACACGATATTCTATCAACCAACATTTATGGGTCAATTATTTAACATTTTCTGCAAGTCTATCGTTGTAAGGTTGTCTAGAAATAAATGTCCAACAAGCAAGTTCATCATTTGCATCTATTTGCAATAAAAAATTTCTATGTTTATACAATACTTTTTCTTGATGTTCCCATCTCTTTTGCCATGTGTTGTGTCAAACGATTTTTTATATTGCTAGATGAAACAATTGTTGTTTGTTTCACTTTGTTAGTGACCTATAACGATAGGGGATATGATGATTCAAAATCTATTTGTGGGTTTCGTGATGAAATTCCCGGTTTGTTGGCCTATTATATCCTCAAATAAATTAGTCAATTTCATTTGATTAGGCGTTAAGTTGTTATTAGAAAGAACATTTCTAAAATTTTAAGGCTCATTTTAAAGAGTTTTAAGCTTGCAATAAACTTTGGGAAACATTTGATTTAGTTTTTATTTCAAAAAACTCAAAATACAGGTTTCAGTGGCTAAGTGTCTTTTCAAAAGGGTTTCTAAGCCACTGAAAGACCTAGATTTTGGCGGCTTAAATGTGAGACTAGGGTCTCTCCTAGCCACCAAAATTGCAGGGAGATTTGAAATGGTCAACTTATATTAGTGAAATCTTATGACTGTATTTATCCATCAAAAAGATAGGGGAGTTGCTGAGTGTGACTTGGTAAGTGGTGTTTTGCGAGTTATCATATTATTATTTGATCTACCTAAATCTAAACCCTCTGGATCTTACACCTGAATTAGGATCTGATCTTGGCGTATCCTAACTTGATCATTTCAACTTTTGTTTCATAAAATCATGTGGTCTTTGTACATCCTATCCTTCAAGGTTTATCGAATGATCATTATCATTTCAAATATTAACTACCCTCTCACATCCCTCAAAATCAGGACTCACCTTAATTTATTTTCCCCACTTCTCACCTCTATCATAAATGATCACAAACCTCCCTAATTTTGTGCTGCGTGGTCTCCCTCCAAGCCCAGATTTCCAATTGTAGGTACAGAAGCATTCCAACAAATGAAGAGAGGAGCACCAATATTGAGGAAGGAGCTTGATGATATCGGCTACCTAGAATCACACTAAGAGGTGTGTCATCTCTTCAAGGACGCAAGTTGTTATGAATTTTGTAAAAAAGTTCAGAGCTTTCATCAGAAGGTGGAAGAATATTTTTCTCTCACATTTGATGGCAGAAAGGCATTCATTGGCAAAGATGAGTTCCTGGTGGATGAAACTCTCATAGCATATGTGACAGAGCTTCCAAGGATTGGAGAAAACTGGTTCAATGCCATTGTTACAAAGAAGGTTGAATTTAGGTCTTATTTGAAACCAAAGCATAAGTGTTTGGTATGGAAGAAAGACATTCCTATGTATTTTCTGGAGGAGAAATGGAAGCACCTACTGAAGTCAATTCTTGTTTACATAACCTGTGAGGGTAGATATAATAGGGTAATGATTTATCATTTCAAATTGATGAATCACTTTACTGGAAGGAGCCCCTTGAACCTGCCTTATTAACTCCACAGAAGCTTAACTAAGATGGCTCATCAGGTAAAGGCTAAACCAAGCAAGGTTGCAGGAATATTATCCCATCATGGTTTGATTAAGCTCTTGATTTATGAGCTATTGCAGAGAAGGAACAAGGATTGGGGTCACTTCTTATTTTAGAATGATTTTCAGACTGATTTATAGCTAGAGGATAAAAAGGGGTCTTCTTCAAGGAATTCTTCCACTCCCAGAAGTGGAAAGAGGAAGAGGAGAGCCATATCTCCAGTCATAGTTGATCATTCCTCTCCATATTCTAAGTCTAAAAGAGCTAAGAAGAAACTAGATTTTAGCAAGGATGTAGATAAGGTAGAAGAATCTCCAGCGGACAAGAATATCCTCAATCTCCCCTATACAAACTTTGAGGATGAATAAGACTAGGTTGCAACAGAGAAAGTAGTAGCCCTAGCAGAAGATCCAGTTACACCAAGGTATGAATATTTTCCCTCACCTACACCAAAGGAGGATCAAGGCAAACAAATTACAGAGGCCTCATCTAACAAGTCAAAGCAATCCAGATCTCTAAATATTAATAAGATTAAAAAGAAAATAGCACAACAGGAAGTATTAGAGAAGGTGATAAAGACCCAATATGAGACTTTATCAAAGCATTTCACATCAACCAGTGAAGCCTTGGAAATATTGACACTTGAAAATGTTAAAGAAAAGAAAAAGAAGAAGAAAATCGTAGAGGACTATAACAGTCTATGGAGAGTAGATATGCATTTGAAGAAAAAGTTCAGGTCATTGAGGTTGCAATCCATGCCTTCAAGACCTCATCCTCAAGCACCTGTTGATCTTGAAACCCTAGAAAATGTAGCCATCCATTTGAATGATCTAGAGACAACTAAAAATACTACAGCTATTCCAGAAACTGCTCAAGATGTAGAGGCTTCAGAAGATCATCCCTAAGGTGTATAAAAGCTAAGACAAAAGGTATTTTTCAATTTTGTTAATTTTCACAAAGACAGAACTTTTGGTGGCTTAAGCGAACATTTCAACTGTTCATTAGCCACTGAAAGAGGAGCTTTTGGTGGCTAGCAAGCTTGGATTTTGCCTCTCTTAGCCACTAAAAGAATAGATAGGGTAGAGAGGCACTATTTTTGCACAGATCCAAATGTTTCTCACCCATACACCTCGAGGATGGTTTGTAATGATGGATAATAAATAAGGGCATCAGTTTTGGGTTTCTAACCCATTTTTCAAGGCACCTAACAAGGTGGAAAGGTTAAATTGGTTACCTATTTTTGGGCAAAAAACTATTTTTGTGCCAAAAATGGCAATTTTGAATTATCCCACATCTCATGAAGATCCATCAGCCTTCAAAGGCTTACTACACCTATCGAATACTTGGAAGGATATGAATACCATCAACGATATGGAGTTGACCTATTTTATAGGATCCTTTTCTTTTTTCTTGTGTCAGTTGTTGGTTTTCTATTTTAAGTAAATTTGATCCCATATTGTAGGATCTGGATATCTAATGTAAGGGCTATAAAGCCACAAACTTCTATGGAACCAAGGGTGGGGCTTGGGATGAGAAAAAAATTTCAAAATGATCACAGGCTTTAATTGACTGTAATGAATGAATACAAAGACTTTATTTTCCAGATTCTTGTGTCATTTTCTATGATGAAGTTTTCTTTGATGTAAACTGTTATTCCTTAGTTTTTCATATTGTTTTTCTGTTGACATATCTTATAAGAAGAGTATGCTTGGGATTTTTCAAGGACACCTTGATCTGGCTTAAATAAAATGTCTATGTTTTCTTCTGAATATTGAATGGAGAATTCAGATAAGATCTTCTCTGCATTTGAAATGACCTGTGATATTTTCCTCTCTCCATCTTACAAATTATAAGAATCCACTGATGTGACTGTCTTGCATAGGTACATATGTCTCTGTTATTTATTCATTAAATCATCTTTAATCTTTGACTCCATTTTTCCCAATGGTCCTTTTAGGTCTCAACCAAACCAATTCAAAATCCATAAACAAATCCATGTTCTACATAATTATCCTAATATCTATTTAAACAAATCTATATCAAACAGAGAGATCCCTCTCTAAGCCTTGGAGGGCTAGATCCCTGAATTGAAGCGGTTTTGATGTTGCCTCTGTGACTACCTTCACAGCCTTGGGAAAATTATAGAGTTCTAACAGAATGGCGACCATACTGGGGACCTTTCCCCAATAATACACTTCAAAGTTCCAGATCTGATCACTGATGGTGGACAGTGACCAGACACGAAAAGACTAAGATCATTCACCTGACAACTCCAATCATCTCCAAATAGTGCCAACTCAAATACTCCACTAGAGGAATAATTTGAAGCATGACCAAGCAACCTAGAAAAACCAGGTACTCAAGCTCAAATTGTATTCATGATCTTATTGGTTTCATCTGCAATTACTTTCTCTCTTATCATGATCCCGGTCCAAAGTATATTTTTGAAATCCAGGATGATCATTTTCAAGCTGAAGAGCCTCAAAAGATGAGACCATTCCCATAGCTCTGGTACACACTCAAATACCTATAGGAAGCCTTGATAGACATAAGCCTCTAGCCTTATTTCCTACAAATGTAAAAATCTCTGATACATATGTAAAAATTCCAGATTCACAGGTTAAAATTCCATCTTGTTATAAGATCTTTGCTTTACCTCTTATACCTATGAAAGTCCCAGAAAGATACAAACCTCTGGTTTTTCCTTCTATCCTCCATGACCTCCCTACAAATTATACAAATAATCTTCCTAGGTTTGATGGTGAGAATATCAATATCACTGCTGAAAAACACATCTAAAGGTTTGAAGATTTCCTTGACCTTTATGAGGTTGAAGATGACGATGTCTATATCAGGACGTTTGCCCTGTCTTTGCAAGGTGAAGTGAAAAATTGGTTTAAAAACCTTGCATATGAAAGCATCATAAATTTTCATCATTTCTTGCAAGTTTTCCTTGACCGATGGGTGATCATGGAAAATATATTTCTTATCCTAGAAGAGTATGACCACTTGAAAAGAAATCCAGGTAAGACAGTACATCATATTTCAACAAGATTCAATAAGGTATATCGTGTAATACCTACTGATATAAGACCACCCCCAGGATCAACTCACTTGCATTACCCCGATGCCTTTGATCCTAAGATGACATTCCAATTAAGAGAACGAGACATTGCAACCCTTGAAGAAATGAAAAATATTGAGGTTGAAGTGGAAGCTAACTTGTTGAAAAGAAGGTCAAATTTAGAGGTTGAAGAAAAAGATAGAACAAAAAATGAATGGATGACATCTTCAAAAGTGAAATTAGATATTCTGACCAACACAATCAATGAAATGTTGCATAAGATTAGTAGGAAAGATGAAATTGTTTTTCAAAAGCCTCATGTACCATCGACTCTGGAAAGAAAAAGAACAAATGTCCCCAAGAAATTAGCATCCTAGCCTCTTTATCCTAAACCACCGAAAGATTTCTTCATGTACTCAATTCACAACACATTCAAAGAGGAAGTTCAAAATCAAGTGGTGGTGGAAAAATCTTCAGAGATGATGAGCATGTTTGATGACCTCCCCTACATAGATAATATGATCAGATATGAACTTCAGAATGGTCACTATATGGTTGATATTGAATATGATTGTTCAAAGAAGCCATTATTATCTTCATGGGAAGAAGAAGCCCAATTATCACAATGCACATATGACAATCAGATTCTGCATACCCAACAGATTGTAAGGAGGATAAAGAAGAAAATTTCTCAAGAAATGCAGAATGTTTTCCCCTGTAATTTTCCTCACTGTTAAGGGAACATTACAAATAGGTCATGAATAGAAAGAATGAGGAAAACAAGGGAGATACAAAATCTGATCCAAAGGTGTATCCCTTGAGCCTTTTTGAAGGTCAAACCTCAGATAAAATCATGAAGCCTGAAAGAGGTGACAAGCTGATCCATTTTGATTCACTGCCTTTGTGCTTTAATTCATTTCAAATTTTGAGAGGGAATCTTGGTTAGTTTTTATTTGAAAGTCACATTGTAAACCATGAAGTACCAGTAGGGAAAATGCCACTATTATCTGAAACATTTTATGACCCTATTGTTGATATTTTGGATGATGCGTGTTTTCAAAGTCTAGTTTCATTTACTCCAAATGAATTAACAAATTGTTATGATATGGATATGATCAGACAGTATACCCCACTGTTTAGTTCAGTAGAAGCATCATTTCAGAACCCATCAGAGCATTTGCAGTCATGTAAATAAGTTTTGGACGACACAGAAGGCATAGGTAGAAAATCAAGTCATGATGTTGAATTGTTTGAAGTTGAAAATCAAAGGATGGGCCAAGCCTATATTGATCCTGTAAATACATATGTGGAAAAATTATTCAATACAAGATCCTTTTCCATTTCCACTATTTTTCCTATTGTTCAGGTTTATCAAATCTTCTGTAGGAAAAACGAGGCTGGAAATTACTCTCAAGTATGAGTAACAGACTTATTTTAGAGTTTTATCACAGACAATGGAAGAACAGAGTTATTAGATCAACTGTTGGATTGGATGCATTGGTATTTTTCCATTACCTAGATGAGCAGTGATTGCAGTAGGGTAGGTAGCAGTTTTGAATAAGCTCAACTCCCTGAGCATCCCTTTCAACAATTTTTCAATTTCAACTTTCTTTTTTCAGTTTAATGAGGTACAAGTTGCAGAATAATATTTTGGGATCAACCCATGGATAAGACATTGATTTACAAAATATGAAGATCTAAGATTCTTGACACCTCCTCAAGAGCTGTCATCCCCAATTGGATCCTATGTTAGTGACCTATAATGATAGGGGATATGATGATTCATAATCTATTTGTGGGTTTCATGATGAAATTCCTGGTTTGCTAGCCTATTATCTCCTCAAATAAATTAGTCAATTTCATTTGATTAGGTGTTAGGTTGTTATTAGAAAGAACATTTCTAAAATTTTAAGGCTCATTTTAAAGAATTTTAAACTTGTAATAATTTTTGGGAAACATTTGATTTAGTTTTTATTTCAAAAAACTCAAAATATAGGTTTTGATGGCTAAGTGTCTTTTCAAAAGAGTTTCTAAGCCACTGAAATCCCTAGCTTTCGGAAACTTAAATGAAAGACTTGGGGATCTCCTAGCCACCGAAATCGTAGGGAGATTTGAAACGGTCAGCTCATCTTAGTGAAATTTTATGATTGTATTTATCCGTAAAAAAGACAGGGGAGCTATTGAGTATGACTTGGTAAGTGGTGTTTTATGAGTTATCATATTATGATTTGATCTACCTAAACCTAAACCCTCCATATCTTACACCTATCCTATGAATTAGGATTTGATCTCCCCATATCCTGACTTGATCATTTCAACTTTTGTTTCATAAAATCACGTGGTCTTTATACTTCCTATCCTTCAAGGTTGATCCAAATTTTATGAGAAGAATGAAATGAATACAGATTATTAACAGGTTCTTCACACAAAATAAAAAAGATACATTAAAAATGGTTTTCTATTCAATAACGAAATAAGTTTAAAATGTAAAATGCAATGGAAACAAGCTTGCTGGAATGGTGGCGGCTTATCTCTGAGAAGAGATGTGACGGCAGTGCACATTCACAAGCAGAAGGTTACAATGAGGCTCTGAAGGCATTTTTACAATAATAAATAATTCAAAAATCCATAGACATCCAAAAACCTAACCCTAGGAGATGAAGCGCCAAAAGTCATGTGGGCCCCATTTGGGTAAGTTAGTACATCAACTTCTCGGGGTCGTAACTTTTGCATACGATCTCCGTTTTAGGCATGTGATAGCCCATTGGAAAGGTATCATCGAGGAGATTCATTTTTTGGGATCAATCATGCCTTTGGTTATCACTAAGGAGCTCGATCCTTAAAAACCTTCATTTAGTCCCTCAAAATGGCCCTAGAAGTTAAAACTGCTAAAAATAGTAAATTGCCAAAATTGTTAGAAAACTGTTTTGAGCCAGTTGGAAAATGTGGCTGGCCACCGATATCCATATGGATAAATATTCCCTCCTTAGGAAGAAATGGTCTCCATTTTGTTGAGGTCCCCCATCAGATGAGGAAATTTCTGCTGAATTTGGCCCCGGGTGAGCCACTTGCCTTGGTGCAGGAGCTTCCCTTCTTTGACAACTCAATAAAGTTGGTTCCTTTGTTGTCAAGTTCCCTTGATATATTTGTCCAAAATATCATCATTGGATGCCTATTGTAGGTAGTCAAGTTTGAGCTCTTTTGGTGTTAGTTGTTCTTCTACTTCTGAGGTGTCCAATAATGGTGGGAAATAATGGCGAAGGAGATCCACGTTGAACACTGGGTGCAGACCAAGGAAAGGAGGAATGTTGAGCTCAAAAGCATTATACCCCATGGCCTTGGTGATAGTGTACATCCCATAATGGAGTGGGCGAAGCTTCCAATGGGGTCCTATAAGGCATTCTTTCTACAAGTGAAACCAAACTTTGTCGCCCACCTGAAACTTATGCGACACCCGATGTTGATCATGGCACTATTTGTACTTGTAATTGGACTTTTGTAGGATATCTTGAACATGTTGGTGGATGTGCTGGATCTACTCAATGAAGCAGGCGGCTTTGTCAGCTTTAGTTGGAGAAAGAGATGAGTCGGTCGAGGTGACTGCAAGGGGAAGTGCAACATCTATGGGTCCCAATGGTTGGAATCCCAATCCCACTTGAAAGGGGCTATGGTCAGTTGAGCTATGCAGGGCTCATTTGTAGCTATGATGGACATAGGGAAGGCTCTCATCCCATGTGCGAGGGTGCTTTGAATTATACATGGGAAGGATATGAACAATTATTCGATTTACAACCTTAGTTTGGCCATCTGTCTATGGGTGGAAGGCCATGGATTTGGTGAGCTTGGTGTCCAGTAGTGACCAGAGGCTTGACCAGAATGTGCTGAGAAATTGACTATCCCAATATAAGACAATGGTTTGTGGGATTCCAAAATGTAACCAGACTTGTTCAAAGAAGAGATTAGCAGTGGCCTCTGTTGTGATGCTCCTCTTGCAGGCAACCATAATCGCCATCTTAGAAAAGTGATCAACAACCACAAAAACACAATCATTTCCCCACTTGGTGGATGGGAGGCCCGACATGTAGTCTATTGAGATGGATTCCCATGGCTTGTCAGGAGTAGGAAGAGGGGTGTACAGGCCTTGTTTCTTAGTGGTCGGTTTGGTAATAGTGTAGGCAGTGCAGGACCTGATATACTTGTTGAATTCTTGTCGAATTTTCAACCAATAGAAATGTTTCTGTAGCATCGCCACTGTCTTTTCAATGCTGAAGTGTGCTTCCACCCAACTGTAGTGGGATTTCCATATTAGCTTCACTCACTTGATGGAACATAGATATGGCCCATACGACACAACAACCCATCCTGAAGATGGAAATTATTGACAACTGCGTTTGCACCCAACATTTGGTAGGTGGTGGTGAAGTCTCTATCTCATAGAGTTGGGGACATCTAGATTTCTCATGACCGCAAGAGTCTAGAATCATGGTGAGTGCCATGACTGGTGGTCTACTGAGGCAAACAACGATGAGATTGGTGCTTCCTGTTTTATACTTGATGATGAGGTGGAGCTGCTGCAAGTATGTGGACCACTTTTGATGGTGGTCATTTTGCAATTTTCCCTATGTCTACATGAACTGTAGTGGCTTATGATCAGTGTGGATAACTATCTCCTTCCCAAGAATGTAATGTCTCCACTGGCAGCATGCTTTCACAATGGAGTACATTTCTTTATCGTAAGTAGGGTTCTTATGGACAATATCTAACAGTGTCTCACTATGATAGGACATGGGGTGGTCATGCTAAGTGAGACCAACACCCACAACATAGTTTGAAGAATATGTCTCAATATCAAAAGGATCTTGCAGGTCTGGTAGTGAAATTACTGGGGCTGAGCACAAGCGCTGCTTCAAATCATCAAATGCTTGTTGTTGGGACCAGCCCCACGCAAATTTTTCCTTACCACCACCCCTGTTTATTTGGTTGAGGGCCCATGCAATCTGGGAGAAACCCAACATGAACTTGTGGTAGAAATTAGCAAGGCCCAAGAAGT
Organism: Picea engelmannii; assembly: GCA_009831015.1. NCBI lineage: Eukaryota > Viridiplantae > Streptophyta > Pinopsida > Pinales > Pinaceae > Picea > Picea engelmannii. Next base: position 13,464 of record ML811325.1, read on the forward strand.
TCTGAAGCTCAATGAGTGTTGTTGGGGTTGGCCAGTCACGAATGATTTGGATCTTGGTTGGATCCACATGTACGCTATGCTGATCAATGATGTAGCCCAGGTAATGGACCCTGTCCATGCCGAAGGATCATTTTTCTAAGTTGGCATATAGCTTGTACTATCGTAGGGTGTGTAGAAACTATTGAATATGCTGCAAGTGTTCAACCCGAGTCTTGTTATAAATTAGACTGTCCTCCAGATACACCACTACAAAAGTATTGGTGAATGGTCGCAGGATATTTTCCATCATCCTCATGGAAGTGCCTGGAGCATTTGTCAAACCAAAGGGCATGAAAAACCATTCAAAAAGGCCTTCCTTTGACTTGAAGGCGGTCTTCCATACATCTATCTATTCTATTGGGACCTGGTGGTAGCCATACTTCAGATCAATCTTACTAAAGTATTTGGCCCCCGTGAGTTGATCAAGGAGGTCATCGATTCAGGGAATTGGGTACCGGTTTCTAATTGTGATTTTATTCAGAGCCCAATAATCAATACAGAGTCACTAGGTTCCATCTTTCTTTTGTACCAACACGACTGGGCTCCCGCAAGGTGATGATCTGGGGTGGATGTGCCCCTTGTGGAGCAGTCCTTGGATCTATCGCTTGATCTCCTCATTCTCTAACAATGAGTGATGGTAAAATGGCCCATTGGGTAGCAGTGCGTCGGGGTCAGATTGATGGGGTGCTTGACCTGACAGTGTAGAGGTACCCCTATAGGTGAGGAGAAGATATCCAAGTATTCTTCCATGACCTTATCTACTTGCTTCTATTGTTTGGAGAGGTCGACCGGAGAGGCCCTGGATGTTGTTGTGATCTTTCTCTTATTCTGAGAAGGAATCATGAAGAAGACAAACTTCCCCATCTGAGAGATGACCTTCCTACATTTCTTAGCAGAGATCAAGGAAATAGTACTAGGTGGGACTGCCTCGGGTATCCTGTACAATTTCCTGTTCAAAGTAATAATAACACTGTGAGGCCTAGACTCATATACAACATGAAATTTCCATAAATAAGGTTGGCCCAAAATAACATCACAAAATTGGAGAGGAGCAACATCACACAATACCTCATCTTTGAAGGGCTTGATGTCGTACGACAGTCGATACTGTTGGCTAACACGGAGATTGCTTCCTTAGCAGAGCCATCCAATGATGTACAATTGTGGGTGCAACATTGTTGGCAGGGCCAACTGATTGATGACCTCTGTTGAGATGAGGTTCTTCTGGCTACCACTATCAACAATGAAGTGCAACAGGGTGCCTTTTACCCACATCTATGAATGGACGAGGCACTCTCCTTCTTCTGGCTTATCTGGTTCACCAGGTTGGACCTTGGTGGTAGAAACAATGGCACTAGGTTTCGCGTCAATGATCCTTCTTCCCCTTTCTGGTTCTATCTCAAAGTCATAATCTGCATCTGATTCAGAGGCTTTCACTTTGGACACTAGGGATTGCTTTGAGCGACAATCAGTAGTGTTATGCCAAGGGCTCTTATGGAAGTCGCACCACTTCCCGGTATCTTTCTTTGTCTTTCTAATGTCCTTCTTTGCTTGTAGCTTGGATTGGTTGTCCTGATATTGTCCATATTTTCTTTATCCTTTGTTCAGTGGGTTAGCACCGCCCTTTCCTATCTTTTCTTATGAGGGGTTCCTAGTCCCAAATTGCCATGTCTTTTGTTTGAGCTTTTGTTTGATTTTGACGGCATATCAGTAGGTTGAGCCCAAGGATGAGATGTCCATAAATTCCATTTTGGTATGGATGTATCTATGCAGAGCACCACAATACTTGAGAACCATATGTCACTCTGAATCTTTGATACCCAACTTGGTGCGCAAGGTATGGAAGATATTTGTGAAATCTGGCACTGCTTGGTCTCTTTCTTGCTGCAATGTGGTCCATTTGGTATATAGATCATCATAACTTCCAACAGGGTAGTATTGTTCCTTAATAGCATCCCTGAAGGATTCCCAGGTGGCCATGACTGAAAACAATGAGGTTTCCTCTATTTCCTTTTTCTCACAAAAATTTTCCCACCAATCTTTGACATGGGGAACGACTTTGAGGAGTGCAAAAGTAATATTTTCTTTATTCAAAAAGTTATGGATAGAAAAATACATTTCTAGTATATTCAACCACTTGTCTATAGCACCTGCGTCTATCTGACCTTCAAATATAGGAATATCGAAGCTTATTTGTATCTTGAAGGGGGTGGTGTCTCCGTTCGAAGAAGATGCATCGCCTGTTGGTAGCCGTCGAAGGATTTGCGTGAAACTGTCCATCATCTCATTCGTCTGTTGCATGAGGGCTTCCTCAATCAACAGTTTGAAAGGATATCATGTCCTATCATATTTCTTTTCTCCTACCATGGGAGGTCGCTTGGGCATGTGAGAACTTATTTCCTCAAGAGAAACAAGCTTGAGACCCAACTCTTTGTACTTCGACCTCGTTGGGGACATGCATTAAGACGACAAGGAGCAGACCGCTCTGATACCATTGATTTGGATTTTGTGAGTAGAAAAAAATGAATACATATTATTAACAGGTTCTTAACACAAAATAATAGAGATACAGTAAAACTAGTTTTCTGTTCAATAACGAAATAAGTTGAAACTATAAAATGCAACAGAAACAAGCTTATTGGAATGGTGGTGGCTTATCTCTGAGAAGAGATGTGACGGCAGCGAGCATTCGTAAGAAGAAGGTTACAATGAGGCTTTGAAGGCATTTTTACAATAATTAAGAATGCCAAAAACCCTAGACATCCAAAAACCTAACCCTAGGAGATGAAGCGCCAAAAGTCATGTGGGCCCCGTTTGGGTAAGTTAGTACATCAACTTCCCGGGGTCGTAACTTTTGCATACGATCTCCGTTTTAGGTGTGTGATAGCCCATTGGAAAGATATCGTCGAGGAGATAAATTTTGGGGGCTCAATTATTCCTTTGGCTATCATTTAGGAGATCGATCCCGAAAAACATTCATTTAGGCCCTCAAAATGGCCCCATAAGTTAAAACTGCTAAAAATAGTAAATTGCCAAAATTGCAGAAAACTATTTTGAGTTAGCTGGAAAAGGTGGGTGGACACCGATATCCATCTAGATCAAAGTTTTATCGAATGATAATTATCATTTCAAATCTTAACTACCCTCTCACATCCCTCAAAATCAGGGCTCTCCTTAATCGCTTTTCTCCATTTCTCGCCTTTGTAGTCATAACTGAGCACAAACCTCCCTAATTCTGCATTGAGTGGTCTCCCTCCAAGCCTGAATTTCCAATTGCAGGTACAGAAGCATTCCAGTAGATTAAGAGAGGAGCACCAACATTGAGGAAGGTGCTTGATGATATTGACTACCTAGAATCACACCCAGAGGTGTGTCAACTCTTCAAGGACACAAGTTGTTATGAATTTTGTAAAAAAGTGCAGAGCTCTCATCAGCAGGTGGAAAAAGATTTTTCTCTCACATTTGATGGTAGAAAGGCAGTCATTGGAAAAGATGAGTTATTTGTGGATGAAACTCTCATAGCAGAGGTGACAGAGCTACCAAGGACTGGAGAAAACTGGTTCAAGACCATTGTTACAAAGGAGGTTGAATTTAGGTCTTATTTGAAACAAGAGAACAAGTGTTTGGTATGGAAGACAGACATTCCTATGTCTTTTCTAGAGGAGAAATGGAAGCACCTGCTGAACTCAATTCTTGTTTACATAACCTGTGAGGGTAGATATAATAGGTTAATGATTTATCATTTCAAATTGATGAATCACTTTACTGTCAAGATCCCTTGAACCTTCCTTTTTACCTCCACAAAAGCTTAACTAAGATGGAGAATCAGGTCAAGGATCAACCAAGCAAGGTTGCAGGTAGATTACCCCATCATGGTTTGATTAAGCTCTTGATTTATGAGCTATTGTAGAGAAGGAATAAGGATTGGGGCCACTTCTTATTTTGGAATGAGTTTCACACTGATTTATAGCCAGAGGATAAAAAGGGTTAATCTTCAAGGAAGTCTTCCACTCCCAGAAGTGGAAAGAGGAAGAGGAGATCCATCTCTCCAGTCACAGATGATCAATCCTCTCCATCTTCTAAGTCTAAAAAAACTAAGAAGAAACTGGATTTTAGCAAGGATGCAGAGAAAGAAGAAGAACCTCCAGTGGACAAGAATATCCTCAATCTCTCCTATACAGACTCTAAGGATGAAGAAGACTAGGTTCCAACCGATAAAGAAGTATCCCTAGCAGAAGATCCAGTTACAACGTGGTATGAATATTTTCCCTCACCTACACCAAAGGAGGATCAAGGCCAACAAATTGTAGAGGCCTCATCTTGCAAGTCAAAGATGTTAAGAACCAAACATCAATATAGCATAGAAAAACCTTAGGAAAATTACTCAATGCCTTGAAAAAGAGATAATTTCAGATAATAAGCCTCTTCGAGGGGGCAACCTTCTTTTACCCCACTTAAATGTTCAAGTACAAGATGATTCAAAATGAAAATGTCTTCTTGGTATATATAGGAGACTAGGAGGTATAATTACAACTAATGGCTTAAAGCCGTGTTAGCGATATTTCTGGTTATGAGGGTAAAATGCTAAGAAAGGGGTAAAAACCCAATTGTCCTAAGTTCTGAACGCAAATGCACCCGTGGTAAATGACGAGAAAATCTGGGTAGCAGAATTTCGCGTGCCCGGATCAACGACGCACCTCAGATTCCGGAGCCCCCCTGCCTGTCTACCTTTAAGCGAAGGGGGGGGGGGGGGGTCCGGAATCCAGGGTTCACCTCTTCAATGGTCAAGATCAAAGTGCCCACATCAACGGAGCTCAAGGCTATTCCGGACCCCCCTTGCCTTTCTACCTTTAAACCAAAGGGGGGGGTCTGGAATCGGACGTGTAGCTTCCCAACGGTCGAGATCCAAGCACGAAGATCAATGGCACTCGCGTGATCCCATCCTCCTCAGCTGCTCCATGTTTAACCAACGTGGGCCATTCCCCCATTATGTCATCTTTTGAAGCCACCTTTCCCCCTACTACTGTGTGTCATCTGTCCTTATCCACTCTTTAGTCCAGGTGGTCCTTTCTCCATCCCATCATCCACTCACCACCTGCCATGTGTCCCACTCCCCTCCACGTCATCCTCCCACTAAAATGTGCCCATCACATCTCCTCTCCTACCTCCTCCACTTATCTCCTTTTGCCATGTGTCTCCCTTGTGGCCTCTCTCACCCCCTTCATGCCTCTCTCTCATAGCTTTGGCACCACTATTCCCGCCGCGTGCCCCATTCTTTGCGCTAGCCTCCACGTCTATTCATCAGACCATTCAACTAATCCAGGTGGCAGCACGAAGGGTCGTCCACGTCCTCGAGGTGCCAAGTTGGCCAGACCATCCTCAATCCCAAGGAAGTAGTTATTGAAGCAGTTGGTGGTGGTTAGACATCGTCTCCGCCATAATGGGAAAGTCCAACGACGAATTAAGGCACGTTGATTCGCCCACAGAGCTGTCAGAAGTCCGATTGTGTCCGTCGTTGGTGCACGATTATTCAAAGATTGCAGGCGTAGATTGTCAAAAGCCATGCAGACGCAATGTGTTTAATGTGACATCTCAGTTTTGTTGTTGTTGTTGTTTTGAGTATATGTAGGCATTTTCGCCATTTTTGTATCTATTGATGGTAGAGTGAAGCTCCCGACTATAAAGTTTTAACAACCATTCTGGTTCCCTGGTTATGCATCTGTGTTTGAGATTTCTTGTTTTATGACAAATAGTTTTCCTTTTCCATATTTGTTTTGTCTCGTGCCAGAGAGTTCATGATCGAATGCTTCATATGAATTAGCACATTTATGTTACGATAAATGATTTATTGTGGCATTGTTGTTTTCTCTAGTTTCCTGCATTTGGGTGTAAGAAGATCTTTCCCTCAGGTGCCTCCTCTCACAGTCTGTTAGGACCCTGATGATCAGAACAGTCCCCTGCACTCTTCTTATACAAGTCTTCCACCTACTCACCCTTATTACAACTCACTGTTTGAAGTTTATCTAAGACCTCACTCGCTTGTGCATGCCTGGCCTAGTTTCAGAGTTGAGACGATATTTGTTCTGAGTTTTCTTCCATTTGATCACCCCTTTAAACAAATCATGACATTAAACTGATGGGTGTTAGGCTTAGCTACTGCAAGCAATCCAGGAGTGACTTCTGACGCTAACATTTTTGGCGCCGTTGTCGTGGACGAAGTTGAATATTTCCCTGGGATTGAACGAAAATGATCAGCTGATTCTGAAGGTGCATCAGATATCAGAACTTGAAGATTTCTACTGTGCACCTGGTGACTCCATTGTGACAGCTCCACTGGAGCGAACCCACTGTTAATTGTGGCTTTCATAGGCAGACACAGGCGGTCTCATCCACACTTGCCTTTAGCTACACCAGAAGTTGACCCTGAAGTGGTTCGAAGAAGAGGAATGAGCTCTGCGAAAGAAGGTTCCATTACCGAAACAGGTAATACGCCATATCCTTCTGTGAGAACTCTTTTTTCTCCTCCTCAGTTTCTTAATCGACCTCCTTTAGAGGTTTCTCATTTCTTGAATTTTGGGAGTGTTCCTGCTAAGTTTTCCCCTCTTGGTCTGGGATTGGAGGGAGAAAGTCTTGTCACTCCCCTCTCCCCTAAAGTTGTTCCTTGGCGTAGACCTAGAACTACAGAAGATTTCCTCACTCCTGCACAAAGAGAAGAACCTACTGACTTGGGCTCTTTAGCCTTCTCCCTGAATCCTCTCTTGTTTCCCACTCCACTTCGAGACTCATTCCCAGTAGCCCCTTCACGAACTCCTTCTCCGTCAAGTTCTCCTCCACCTAATATCCCTATGGATGGTGCTAATCCCCCTCCGAATAGGATGGATGCCATAGTCGCTGCTAGATATGATCCTTTAATCCTACCCCATCCTATGAATCCTCTCCCTACTAGAGACTATTTGAAATACATGCCCAAGTTCACGGGAGAAGGAGACATAATTGCAGAAGAGCACTTGGCTACTTTCTACAGTTATGCAGACAACTTAAACATTGAAAATGAAGATGTATGGATGAGAGTCTTCGTCTAGAGCCTGGATGGCAAGGTTAGGAAATGGTTTAGAGGATTGCCCCCCCTGATCTATTGCTGGAATTAAAGCCCTGGATAGTGTTTATCTCAGGCAGTGGGGAGATAGGAAGGATTATATGTATTACATGACAGAGTTTGGGGCTCTGAAGAAAATGGAAGGAGAGTCTGTCTCTGACTTCTCCAAAAGATTCAATAAAATGTATAACAAGATTCCTGCAGAGATAAAACCCTTAGAAGCCTCTTCCCAAATTTCCTATGTTGGTGCATTTGACCTTGATTTCTATCTTTTATTAAGAGAAAGAAGAGCCACCTCCTTAGCTCAAATGCAATATGCAGCTATAGAAGTGGAATCCAACATATTAACAGCTGACAGACTGAGGGACAAGGCCGACGCAGACAGAAGAAAGAGAAAATCAGAAGCCTCAACTTCCGGCCCATCACTGCCCCACTCTCAAGTGGATGAACTGACCTAGATGATGAAGATTATGTCTGAAGAGATGGAGAGACTGAAGGTGGAAAGGAAGCAAATGAACAAGGGCCCTCAGGGCACTGAGAACAAAGGGGGTTTTAAAAGGCCAAATAATTTTGCTCCTCCAACTATGCACAAAGAGAAGGGAAGAGACAGGGATGACCAAACAATTCAGGCTCCCTTTCAGAACAATTTTGTGGCCAATGAAGAAGACGGGGAAGCAGACGACCCTGAGCCTAAAATCCACTGCTTAGAAGTCACTCCTCCTTTCCCTCATCTGACTCAATTAGCATACGAGGAGTCTCTCATGAACAGTCAGCTAAATGAATTGAGCAAAGGAGACAAGGCTAGTGGTGGCTGAGGTAGGTATAACCTGAGGTCTGACAACAAGACAGCAATACCTGATGTTCCTGAGCAGTCCACTAGAACAGAGAAATCTTCTAATTAAGTAGCAGATTCTCACAGAGGTAAGAAGTCTCAACCCCTCTCTCCCATCGTACACAATCATGTTCCTGAAATAAGAGAAATTCCAAAGCTTACATCTTCTTTTAATTTTGAGCATGAGATTCAAAAGATTAGAATCCCTGTGCCCCTCACCAAGCTAATAAAACATGAAGAATTCAAAAAACACTTCTCTGAACTTTTGAAATTTGAAGCCTCATTCCCTCCCACAGACTCCATAAACCTCCAAGATGAAAGGCCAACAGTTTTCCTAGGCCCCATGGTAGAAGATAGAGATGATTCATCCCCTCCCTTCTACACCTCCCTGAACATACATGATAAAGTGCTGCACAACTGATTAATGGATTCAGGGGCCTCTCACAACCTCATGCCCAAAAAAGTCATGGAAGAGCTAGGGATTGAAGTCACCCGAACCAATCATGACCTCTATTCTTTTGACTCCAGGAGGGTGCAATGTTTGGGAGTCATCAAGGACCTGGTAGTTTCTTTGTTTCAGCTGCCCATGAAGAGTATGGTCATGGATATTGTGGTAGCTGATGTTCCCCCCAAGTTTGGTATGTTGTTGTCAAGGTCTTGGATTAAGAGACTTGGAGGGATGTTACATATGGATCTCACATATGCCACCATTCCAGTCTTTGGAGGGGAACATAGGAGATTGTACAGAGAAGCCCAGCTAGCCTACATAGTTAGCGATGAAGAGAACCCCACTATTCACCCCATCTTTGCACTTGACACTGACTTAGGGTCTAGTTTGTTACAAGTCACTGAGACTCCTGAGGCCCCTTTGCAGATCAGAAAATAGCCCATTCTTAATCGGGAGATACCTCCTCCAACTACCTCTGTTTGGAAGATGTTCTTTGATGGAGCTTCCTCCAGTATAGGAGCAAGTGTCGGAGTGGTATTAATATCACCTTGTCAAGAAACCATATCCCTGTCATATAAGCTGGAATTTGACACCACCAACAACGTGGCAGAGTATGAAGCTCTTGTTCTGGGTATGAGGGTTGCGAAGGAAATGGGAATTAAAGAGATAGCAATATTTGGAGATGCTGAGTTGATTATCCAGCAGGTCAGAAATGCCTATCATGCTAAAAACCCCCGGCTCAAGAATTACAGAAATGAGGTATGGGACCTAGTTGATAATTTCTTCTTGGCTTTTAACATTTCTTTCATTCCAAGGGAGGAAAATGCCTCAGCCGAATTTTTATCTATCAAAACTAGTTTGTTTGAGGTTCCCACACTGCCTGCTGTCAGATCTGATGTTGAAATAAAATATAGGCCCTCTGTATCAGACAATGTCAAACATTGGAAAGTATTTGAAGATGATCAAGAGATCGAGAAGTTTCTTCAATCCGTTGATGAATTTTCTGCATTGCACATAGATGAGGATCCTGACATTGAAGGAGAACCTGACCATCACCTTGGAAAGTTCTTGAATAAAATTGTTCACCACCAGATTATTCAGCTACCGAGAAATCACATACCGAAAGGACTAATCCCATTAGAAAGTTTGTTCGATGGGAATGATGTGGCAATAAAGGGTAGAGTTTTAGGTGATGAGGCTGATACAACTCAGTGCAACATAGGCATGCCAGAGGATCCTAAGTTTGTCAAGTTGTCAAGGATTTTGACAAGGAGCAGAGGGTCGAATATACTAAGTTGCTGAGGGAGTTTGCTGATGTGTTTGCATGGACCTATGAAGACCCCAAAACATACGACAGATCAGTCATTGAGCACAAGATCCCACTAAAAGAAGAGGCTAAGCCATTCAAGTAGAAGTTGAGGTAGATAAATCCCATGTTGCTACCTGTCATGGAGAAAGAGGTGAAGAAGCTGCTAGATGCCAAAATCATTGTCCCCCTGAGGTATTTCGATTGGGTGGCCAATTTGGTCCCAATAAGAAAGAAAAGCAGAGAGATCAAACTCTGTGTGGATTTCAGGAACCTAAACAGGAGCTCAAGGAAAGACAATTATCCTCTGCCCAACATGGAACACATATTGTAGAAGGTCACCGGTGCATATAGAATATCCATGATTGATGGCTTTTCTGGTTACAATCAGATATCAGTCATGCCTAAGGGCAGGGAAAAAATAGCCTTCACCACTCCTTGGGGCACATTCATGTATGCCAAAATGCCTTTCGGACTGATGAATGCAGGAGCAACATTTCAACGAGCCATGGACATAGCCTTCATCGGGGAGAAATATAAGTTTGTGGTGATCTACCTAGATGACATAACAGTATTCTATGCGTCTGATAAAGAACATTGTTGCCACCTGAGAAGAGTTTTTACGAAGTGTCGCAGGTTTGGCCTTTCCCTGAATCCCAAGAAATATTTGTTTGCTATGAATGAAGGGAAGCTATTAGGCCATATAGTGTCAGCATAGGGAGTAAGGATTGACCCTAGCAGGGTAGAAGCACTTCAGACCCTGTCACTTCCCAGATCTAAGAAGGAAGTTCAGGCCTTTTTGGGGAAGATAAATTTTCTGAGGAGATTTGTCTCAAATTTTGCTGAGTTGGTAAAACACATCACAACGATGCTTAGAAAGGGGAATGAAGTGAAATGGACTGCTGAACCCAGGGAGTCTTTTGTCCAAATAAATAAGGCACTGACTGAGACACCAGTGCTAATCAGTCCCGATTATTCTAAAGATTTCCTGATTTTTTCTTTTGCTTCTTGTGATACAGTAGCAGCAGTCTTATTGCAAAAAAATGATCAGGGGTGAGATTAGCCTATTGCCTTCTTTAGCAAGGCATTGAGAGACACAGAACTCCGGTACGAAATCATGGAGAAGCAGGCTTATGCCTTGGTGAAAGCCCTCAAATCTTTCAGAGTCTATGTCTTGCATTCAAAGATCACTCCGTATGTCCCTTTGGCTTCTGTGAAGGACATTCTTATACACCTTGACGTAGATGGGAGAAGAGGTAAGTGGATTGCCAAGATCCTAGAGTTTGATATGGAGACCAAGCCCACCAAAATAATAAAGGGGCAGGGTTTAGCCAAGTTGCTGGCTGAATCCAATTGCAGAGCCTTGGGAATTAATTTCATCAACGAGCAAGCTGAGTCATCCAACGCTCGTTTTCAGAATGCTTTATCACTAGCAGCATGCGCCTGGTACAAGGATATCTTGTATTTTCTGTAAGAATTGAGGCCTCCTGATGGAATGGGAAAGAACAAGGTGAGAGATTTAAAGCTCAAGGCGGTCAAATATTGCCTCATTGACCAAGCCTTGTACTGGAAAGACCCTCTAGGGGTACTTTTAAGGTGCCTAGACCCACAGGAAGCCCAGCAGGTCATGTTTGATTTCCATAGTGGCCTTTGTGGGGGTCATCATTTCTGGAAGACCACAGCCCATACGATCCTCCGAGCTGGGTATTACTAGCCCACTTTATTCCCTAATGTCTGTAGAAAAATCAGAGCTTGCATCAAGTGCCAGAAGTTTTCAGGGAAGTAGCAGCTCAAGTCGCTGCCATTAAATCCTGTCGTAGTTACAACACCCTTTCAGTAGTGGGGGTTGGACTTTATCAGAGAAATTCATCCTCCCTCAAGTGGCCAGCACAGATGGATTCTGACTGCAACCGACTATTTCACCAAATGGATAGAAGTTGTCCCTACCAGAAGCACTTCTCACAAAGTGATTATCCGCTTCTTGGAAGATATCATAGCTAGATTTGGCTACCCTAGCAAAATTGTCACTAATGATGCCTCCCCATTTCAGTCTGAGCCTCTAGTCAAGTTCTATGAATAGTTCAAGATTTCACTGATTCACTCTACTCCCTATTATCCTCAAGGAAACAGACTGGTAGAGTCCTCCAATAAAAGTATGATCAAGCTCATTAAGAAGATACTGGAGGACAATAAAAGGGCATGGGACTCAAAACTCAAATTTTCTCTTTGGGCTAATTGGGTGACAACCAAGAAATCCTTGGGCATCTCACCTTTCCAACTTGTTTATGGAATAGAGGTCATTTTCCCCACTCAGCTCGCCTTATCTGTGGCAAATTTCCTCCAAGACTTTGAAGGAGAACCTAACCATGTGATCAGAAGGATTCATCGGATGGTGGAAGTGCAACAGATTAGAGAATAGGTCATAAACAGGGCCTACCATCATCAACAGAAGATCAAGCAGGTTTTTGACAGGAAGAGAAAAAAGAAAGAATGAGAGCAAGGTGATCTCGTGCTCAAATGGGATGCACCCAGGCAGGAAAAGGGAAAACACAATAAATTTGATTCCCTCTGGTTTGGGCCTTTCAAGATCCTTGAAGTATTTTCAAAAAACACTTACAGGTTGCAGAATATGGAAGGCCAAGAAGTTTTTAGTGGCCCAGTAAATGGGCATTTCTTGAAAAAATGTTTTTTGTGAGACGCAGTCGGCTCTTTTTCCTTGTAAATATTTCTTTTATTTTTGTTTTCTGTTTAATAAATGACTCCATAGCCCAACAACAAGGCACTGAATCTGCAAAATTGTTCTTAGAGAATCACAGGGATCACTCTATCCCCCATGGAGCCAAATGTTAGCGATATTTCTGGTTATGAGGGTAAAATTCTAAGAAATGGGTAAAAACCCAATTGTCCTAAGTTCTAAACGCAAATGCACCCGTGGTAAATGACGAGAAAATCTGGGCGGAAGGATTTTGCATGCTCGGATCAACGACACACCTCGGATTCTAGAGCCCCCCCCCACCTATCTACCTTTAAGCGAAGCGGGGGGGGTCCGGAATCCAGGGTGCACCTCTTCAATGGTCGAGATCAAAGTGCCCGGATCAATGGCGCTCAAGGCTATTCCAGACCCCCCTTGCCTTTCTACCTTTAAACCAAAGGGGGGGGTCCAGAATCAAACACGCAGCTTCCCAATGGCTGAGATCCAAGCGCCTGGATCAATAGCGCTCGCGTGATCCCATCCTCCTCAGCTGCTCCATGTTTAACCAATGTGGGCCATTCGCCCGTTATGTCATCTTTTGGAGCCACCTTTCCCCCTACTGCCGTGTGTCATCTGTCCTTATCCACTCTTTAGTCCAGGTGGTCCTTTCTCCATCTAATCATCCACTCACCACCTGCCATGTGTCCCACTCCCCTCCACGTCAGCCTCCCACAAAAATGTGCCCATCATGTCTCCTCTTCTACCTCCTCCGCTTATGTCCTTTTTCCATGTGTCTCCCCTATTGCCTCTCTCGCCCCCTTCGTGCCTCGCTCTCATAGCTTTGGCACCAATATTCCCACCACGTGCCCCATTCTTTGTGCTGGCCTCCATGTCTATTCATCAAACCGTTCAGCTAATCCAGGTGGCAGCACGAAGGGACGTCCATGTCCCCGAGGTGCTGAGTTGGCCAGACCATCCTCAATCCCAAGGAAGCAATTATTGAATTGGTTGGTGGCGGTTAGACATCATCTCCGCCATAATGGGAAAGTCCGGCGACGAATTAAGGCACGCCGATTCGCCCACAGAGCTGTCAGAAGTCCAATTGCGTCCACCGTTGGGGCACGATTATTCAAAGATTGTAGGCGCAGATTGTTAGAAGCCATGCAGACGCAATGTGTTTAATGCGACATCTAGGTTTTATTGTTGTTGTTGTTTTGAGTATGTGTAGGCGTTTTCACCATTTTTGTATCTATCGATGGTAGAGAGAAGCTCCCAATTATAAAGTTTTAACAACCATTCTGGTTCCCTGGTTATGCATCTGTGTTTGAGATTTCTTGTTTTATGACAAACAATTTTCCTTTTCCATCTGTGTTTCATCTCGTGCCAGAGATTTCATGATCGAATGCTTCATATGAATTAGCACAGTTATGTTATGATAAATGATTTATTGTGGCATTGTTGTTTTCTCTAGTTTCCTGCATTTGGGTGTAAGAAGATCTTGCCCTCAGGTACCTCCTCTCACAGTCTGTTAGGACCCTGATGATCAGAACAGTCCCCTGCACTCTTCTTATACAAGTCTTCCACCTACTCACCCTTATTAAAACTCACTGTTTGAAGTTTATCTAAGACCTCACTCGCCTGTGCATGCTTGGCCTAGTTTCAGAGTTGAGACGATATTTGTTCTGAGTTTTCTTCCATTTGATCACCCCTTTAAACAAATCGTGACATTAAACTGACGGGTGTCAGGCTCAGCTCCTGCAAGCAATCCAGGAGTGAATTCTGACACTAACAAGCCGACATAAATGAAATAACATTACTAATCTAATATGCCGCAATTAAGGGGTAATAAATAACATTACTAATCTAATATGCCCCAATTAAGGGGTGATAAATAACATTACTAATCTAATATGCCCCAATTAAGGGGTAATGGGCCAATATTAGGGCTTAACGTGCCCCTCCCCTCGAGACAAGTGTTGTCCACAACATTGAGTAACTCTGGATATTTCTGTATAAAAGACTCATCTTCCCAAGTGGAATCTTCAGCCGGTAGTTTCCTCCATTTAATGAGATACTCTGATATCGATCTATTCCTCATTTGGAGAATTCTTGTGTCAGTGATGGCTTCAAGCTCCAATATGATTTTTCCTTCCTCATCAAGTTCTGGAAATATAGTTTGAACTGGGATCTTGTCGCCTATAACCTTCTTTAAGCATGAAACATGGAAAACTGGGTGTCCTCGTGAAGATGCAGGCAGCTCCAATTTGTATTCCATAGTACCAATCTTTTGCAACACCTTATAAGGGCCATAGTACTTTGGTGATATTTTATTATCCTTCTTGTCTTGCTTGAGGGACATCTGTTTGTATGGTTGTAGTCTTAAAAATACCCAATCCCCTACTTCAAAACTTCTTTCACTATGATGTTGATCTTCTTGTTGTTTCATGCGATTCTTTGCCATGGTCAAGTTATCCTTTAAGATTTGGAGAATTTGTTGTTGATTCTCGATGTGATCTTCCACTGCTTGAACCTTAGATTTTTCTTTTAGAGAAGAAGTGATGGAAGGAGGGTGGTATCCATAAAGTGCCATCAATGGTGTCATTTTTGTTGCAGT